>CAUYRT010093874.1:0-23914 GCA_963574885.1 Lepilemur ruficaudatus
CTAAAAATCTATAGAAAAAATTAGCCGGGCATGGTGGCGCATGCCTGTAGTCCCAGCTACTCGGGAGGCTGAGGCAGAAGAATCGCCTTAGCCCAGGAGTTTGAGGTTGCTGTGAGCTAGGTTGACGCCACGGCACTCACTCTAGCCTCAGCAACAGAGTGATACTCTGTCTCAAAAAAAAAAAAAAAAAAAAATTAAAGCAATATAAAAGAGCAGACCTAAGTACTGAACAGAATATTTTGGTTTATAACCTGTAGTCAAAGATTGCAAGCTGACTGAAGTATTTAACAACATCAAACTGATTTTGTGGTTTAGGGCAAAACAAATTAATTAATTTGATATTATTAAGAACCTATACCAATAGAGTGGCATCCTCAGGAAATCTAGTAAAATTTTTCCATTTTTCTCTGATAAAAATATACCAATTCTATTGAGATACGAATCTAAAAAGATCGTGATACGTCAGTCCTGGGTTTACCTTAGCCAGGATGGTTATGTGTTGCTGTATATAGTTTATACAGTTGCTAAACATGCTTTTTAAAAACAACATGAAGTAGTAAGACCAGATAAATGTTGTATGCCTTAGTTTTCTCACCCAAAGAATGAGATAATATAAACTTAACTTATTAGTTTGTTGTAATGATATAATAGCTGCTAAGAGACTAGAACAGTGTCTTACAATTAGGTAGCACTCAAATATTAGTGATTATTATTTTTATTATCCTGAGAACACCTCAGCAGTACATCTAAAATAGCAGAACAAATATGAATATTCTTGAGCGATGTGGCTCCCCTTCAGAGCATTATCACATTATCAAATTGGTACTGCCAGGGCCTCTCTAGCTTATATTATTCATCCCTGTTGAAAAGGTATCTAAGAAATTAATCTTTGTCTGGAAACACTAAATTTTTGCTCTTGGGTAGTCATGACAAGAAGTTCCCAATCTAAATCTTCATATTCTTGTATGAAGAAAATCACTGGCAATATTAAATCTAGTTTAGATCTAGTTGACATCATGTATAGGTTATTTTTTCCTTCCTACATCCATAAAATTGGAATTTCCATATGCATTTACAGTTGGATCTTAGAAAGCTATTTCAGATTTCAATCAGAAATATAGAAGTAGCATTTGTACTCCTGTGCTACTTTTGCAGGGGGAATGTAGGAGAGACAGGAATAAAGGGATTCACCGACATATAAAGGAAAGAAAATGGAGATTGTCCATATTCTTATAGGTGCTAATTACAATTTTTAATGATGAAAGTTAGAACCAAAAGGATTAATTTATGATACAAACAGTGCCACAGCAATGTAATTCTGGTTTCTTTTAATCAAAATGTAGTTTCATGGTTAGCCTTCTTGGTTTTAAATACTTGAGAGTGGAGTGGGCTATGACATTTATCCCATAAATATTTATTTACCAATTCCTAAGTCCCATTTACTTTGATTTTGTCAGTGATAAGAAGGTAGAAAAAAACATGGTCTTTGTTCTCACATACTAGGTGGCAGATGTCACTTTCTGTTAAGAAGCACAAAATGTTATGAGTCTAAGAGAAGAGACCATGTCTATAACATGACAAGCTTTGTAAAAAGGGTAATTCATCTTCCCTAATATTGGAAGTCAAATTATTTTGCAACTTCATATTACAACCAAGTAAATACTGCAAAATTCACCATTAAAAGATACTGCCCATGTGCCCTAATTTAAATGACATCATAGAATCCTTACAAAAAAGTTTCTAAAGGTTCACAGTAATTTTCTCAAGTCATCTAGGTCCATAACAAATGGATCTGAATTCTCCATAGATTTTTTCTGCACATAATGAATTTTGATAATACGGTAAAGGTCAGGAATTCAAATAAGGTGATCACGATGCTCATTAATTCCAAACAGTATGAAATATCATGCTATTTAATATTGTTTTTCTCTTCTGTATGCCCTTTCCTTAATTTTCAAAGCAAACAATTAATCCTCTGCTTTGCACCAACATGTTTTGATTAATAAGGATTTTATAACTTATGAGACAATCTAATAGCTCACTGCATTATGTAATGGGATAGTCAGCATAGAGGATTCCAGAAGACTTAATTTGAAACTTTTCACATAATGAAAAGTCATTCTTTTCTTTCCCTACAGATCTAAATTGCAGATTACTCCATGGATATTTTCCAAGTAAGTAAACCCATTACTTTCTGAGAATAAAATAATACGAATTTTAAAAGAAAGCCCCTGGAAGCACACTAATTCTCATTTTATAAAATGCTGAGGAAACAGCATTTCCTAACATAGGAAAACAAAAAGGTGGCCTTAACTTTGGGAAACAGAAGTATTAAAATAATACTTTGAAAATGCAGTTGTTAGGGGAAAAATTTCTAGTATTGAAAGGTCTTTAGTTATTCAGTATAACATCATGTGAAAACATATAACAACTATATAACCCTTCAAGAAGGAAATTATATTGAAGATACTAAGAAAACCTTAATTAAAGCAAGATTATCTGTGTCTCTTCTCCTCTTGCTCCGTAAGAGGATTACATCTTTCTTTAAGAGCCTTTCCCTTTGAGTTCTATTTATTTGCTTTTTATAACATATTTTGAGCTAACACCACACCAGTAAGATTAATAGCAGTCATAGTCTCTCGAACCTCGACAAGATACAGAGAAACCAAGTATGATTTTTTATTCTTGTCATTATTAAACATGCATCATTATGTTGTTTTGTATTCAAGAAGATTTGAGAGCTCAAGCTCTAGTTGTAAAGCAGATAACTAAAAAAAAAAAAAATCAATGGAACAGAGAAAAACAGTGGGGAAGACTATAAAAATAAGATAAGATGGACTAGATGGGGGAATCATAGGCAACACTGAGAAGGAGCAGAGTCACATGTACTTGAGAAAATAGTAATTACCACTCCTTCAGTCATCAGTCTCAGCAGAGAGCAGGGAACGAGGGTGAGAAGTCCTATTAGCCCTATCTCTAATAACTCCCAGTGGTCAGTCCTGGGTTCCAGACAAATTGGCCTCACTGTTACTGTGCCCCCCATGCCTTGCTCATCTCTCATGTCCTCTCTCTCCCTAGGGGACCCTCCTCCCTCTCTCTCTTCACTACCTAGCTACATCTCATCCATCAAGGAATCCAGTGTCAATTCTACCTCCTTAATAAAAGGTGCTCCATCACACCTGCCAGAAGTGATCTTTGCTCCCATGAGCCATTAAATATAGCTCCCAAATTTGTCACAAGCTTATGTCCCAAGGAAAAGTTCTTTCTTGCTGCATGCACCATCTTGTCCCACCTTTTCTTTATAATTCCTACTGCCCCACCAAATTCCCTTATGGCGAAGGATGGGATTTGAGATGGGTCCCGAGTGCTGACTGGATTTTATGCATATGGTCAGGGACGTAGAAGGGGATGCTAAGTCAAGGATAAAAGCTCAACTGAGAACTTTAAGCTAGGTGTGGACAGTTGTGGAAGGTGGCTCATGCAGAGCACGAGCTCTCACTCTTATTCAGATGACAGAATGTCACAGAGCGATCCATACAATATCACATACACTATTCATACTGCAAGCAGTTTTAAAAGAAAATGTGATGAAATAAAATTGCATACAGCATGAAAACCACAAGCATATGTCTTCAAAAATACAAATCTGTCCAACTAGACTGATTCTTCCCTCAACATTTCCTGTTTGCTATTTGCTCATTGATCTTGTCATATGCTGAAGCAGAATCCAAAGATTTGTGGAGAAGGAATAGAGTATGGAAAGAAAAATCTAATTTGAGAAAAGTTGATTCATTAACTTTATTGATTTCTGAGAATTTTAGGAAGACTCCTCTTTTTTCCTATTCCAAAAGCTCGGTTGAGAAACACTGATTTAGGGGAACAGTGGAAAGGGAGATTATACAGGTAGGAAGAGGGCATATTATACTCGTCTGTGCCCAGCCACATATAATCTGAAAGTATTTACTGCTTCCCCTCTGGGTGAAGGCTCAGCACAATTTAATGTGCCTAAACAATGAATTCAGATATGCTGCTTTAAATTATGTATTTCCTCCATTTGTCCCTAAACCATTTTCTTCTTGCCCAGTTGATTGGTGTAACTGTGTAAGCATTTGGCATTCTAGCTGAATGAGAACGAGACGAAATGGCAGCTCTCCCAGCCCTCTTATTTCACAACATAGAAGTAAAACTGGCAATGCAGACAATGTCATAATTCATAGGTGTCAGCCCAGAGATGCTTGAAAGTGGCTGGGAGCAGGAATGCCACAGCCTATTCTGAACCACAGATAAGAAAGAGATACTCTATCCTGATGTCCAGAGTGACATCTACTGGTACCATCAACTTCAAGATGTAACTGTAAAACCTTTGTCCCTTTTCCCTTAAATAAACACAGAGAAGTGGAAGTGCAAAGATATGTAGAAAACTGAAAAGCAAGTCAATCCTGAAAGAAGTCTATGTGGGCCCAAAGCTTCCCCAGGAACTGGGATGCTGATCCACAAGCTTCTCAGAAGCAAAGTCCGGGCCCGCTAGAAGAGAAAAGGTTTCACAATAGGTGAAATGAAGAGAAACTGAGATAATATCATACTTTTTTCCCCTTTTGAAGGGAGAATGTCCTCTCCTGATCCTAACTGTAGAGTTACCAACTCCTTAATCTTACCAATCACAGAGCCAGTTTTCCTATGGAGAGAGAGGCGACAATGTTCAAATCTGCCAAAACAATATGGACCAAAGCGTGCAACTACATGTCACCTAAATAGCAAGAGGCCAGAGCTGACTGCTAAGAGATCTGTGGCCCTGCTTTAACAATGAGACTACTTTAAAAGCAAAAAATTAAGGGGTTATCCAGAGAGGTGCGTCGAAATATTTTCTTATACAGTGATATCGAATGGCTATATTCAAGCAATAATAACCACACACACATGCCACGTATTAAACAAACTGAAGAGGAATAGAGGTACACTGTGATCCCTGCCTCTTAACAACAGACAGTATTCTTAGGGGTAAATGATACACCCACACACAAAAATAACCAACTCCAGGTGATAAACTAAACGTTCTATGTCAAAATGAGAGGTCACTATTACCTTTCCTTCCCTCTGCTCTCCATTCTGTAGAGTCTTTTCTTTCTTAGTTCCCTGCCCTCCCCCAAAATTATCAAATATGAATGCTTTTCGTAAATAATACTTTTACCCCTTACCACCTCCTTCCATTAAAGACTAACTAACATACCTTACTGTCTTCTCCTTGTCTAGCACAACCCCCTCAACCCATTGTGATATGGCTCTGTCTCCACCATCTCACTGAGGCACAAACTCTTGCTAAGGTAGGAAATGACTTCCTAATGGTCAAACCCAAAGGACACTTCTCACCTAATGTCTCCTTCTTGCTTGCAATTTTCTCTGCCTTTGGTTTCTAGGTCACTAGTTCTTCATTCCTAAATTCTCCACTTAATTTCAAGTAGTCCATTCATAAAAATTTGTTGAAAGACTGTGTTAGACACTGGGGATGTAGAGACAAACAAGATGCTTTCCCTATCACTGACTGCTCTTCCTCCAATCCTCTCTTAAACACTTGTGGCCCATGGGATTTTCTGTCCTCAGATCTCTTCTTATGCAATAGGCCCTCTAAAAAGGAATTTATCCAATTTCATTGGCTGCAGCCTCTGCATGGATTATTCTTGGTTCTGTGTATCCAGGTCTCCTCTCTGCTGCTCTCCAGTCTTGGTTTCCAACCACCAACTAAACATCTCTATTTAGATATCCCGCAGGTACACAAATGCCACTATCCAAAGCTGAATTCATTATCTTCTTCCCCGAAAATGGCTCTTGTGCTCACATTAGAACCTTGTCCTCAGCTCCTCTTTCATCTGTTATATCCAATTGAATAGTGTGTCCCATTAAGTCTATTAAAAATTATTTTGATGTTAGTTTCCACTGCCAAAAAATTTAAATGCAACAGTCTCAATTAGTTCCCTCTCTCCAATCTCTCCTTGTAATCTTCATCAGGCTTTCCACCAGAGATATTTTTTTCTGAAATGCAAATCTGATCATGGCATTTTCCTACTAAAATTACCTCAATGATTCCCTATAGCACAGAAAGAATTTCAAATTCTTTGGCAAATTGTTCCACATTCTTCACAATCACCCCATCCCCTGCAATCTATCTATCCAGAATCAGCTTTCGTTCATCCCTCAGATACTCCCCAAACTACAGACATGCTGAAGTGTTTACTGTTCCTCAAATATGAGTGGTTATCCACACATGGATGTCTCTGGACAGGGTATTCCTGAACAGCTCTTTTCAGAAAAGCAGCTCACTAATGTTATTTGAACAACTCCAGAATTAAGTCCAAGAGTCTGGGCTAAATAAAGAGCTAGAGAGGCAGTGCACAGAGAACAAGAAGCTGAAGCACCAAGCTGAATGTGCAAAAGGCCACTCAGTTTGCTTCTCGAAGAAATTTTTTCCAGAGGAAATAAACCCTTGAGAAGTAAGAAGCACAGCTAGCCTGTTCCATGCATTAAACTAAAACAATGAGAGATAGAGAAGGTGCCATAGAAAAGTCAGCCAGTAGTACTTGTGATTGCCATTTTGAGCTGGTCTTTAAAGCCAAACAGAGAATCAAATCTGGTTCATAAAAGCCCCATGGCAGTCTCAAAATAGACATCAAATCAAATTCAATGATCTACAAAAAGAAAGCCCTTCTTAGTTCTTGCTGTATTTTCGATCTCTATTCAAATTAATTTAATAAATCCATTCCTGGGAGAGGTAAACAACATGATGAGGGAATTTCTCTCTTGCATTAACAGCCACGATGAAAAATAATTAGAAATTGCAGGCAAAACAAAAAGTTGCACAAGATAGTCATAGTCCAAATGTAAACCAATATCTTATATAAGGCATGATTTTTAATAACTGATGGCATGCACAGAAGAATAGAAAAACTATTTGACTTTGATTCCTAGGACATTCTCCAGTGAGCAGCACAGGTTTAGTGATACATGTCCATTCACAGTACTGGGCTCTCCAAGAAATAATGTTACTGAGCACTTACTATGTACTATGCCTTGCTCTAGGAACATTACAGGTCACTTAATATTCATAACAAAACTATCAGGCAGATATTATTTTATGACCACTTTACATATGAAAAATTTGAAGCACAGAGAGGTTAAGTAATTTATCCAAAATTACAAAATCCCAGCTACAGAAAGTAGTATAGTTCTAGAGCTTATGCTTTTACCAACTACAGTTAACCCATGAACAATGCAGGGGGTTTGGGGCACTGACACCCGCTCAGTTGAAAACTGACATGTAACTTTTGACTTCCCCCAAACTTAACTACTAATAGCCTACTGTTGACAGCAAGCCTTACCCATAACATAGTCAATTGGCACATATTTTCTCTATCATATGTATTATATACTATATTCTTACAATATAGCAAGCTACAGAAAAGAAAATGTTACTAAGAAAATCATAAGGAAAAGAAAATATTTCTTTTGAATATTTACTATTCATTGAGTGGAAGTGGATCATCACAAATGCCTTCATCTTCATTGCCTTCAGGTTTAGTAGGCTAAGGAGGAGGAGACAGAGGAGGGTTGATCTTGCTGACTCAGATGGCAGAGGTGGAAGAGGTGCAAAAGAGGGAAGGGAAGGCAGCAGAGGCAGGCACACTTGGTATCACTATGGTTGAAAAAAATCTGAGTATAAGCAGACGCTTGAAGTTCAAACCTGTGTTGTTCAAGGGTCAACTGTACATTATCTCATTGGTTTTCATTATTTACAAACAGATTTAAAATGACACACAGAAAACACAGTTATGGTGACAGCTCAAAATATCAGTGTTACACTCCTTGATGACATAAGACTGACAGAGTTGGGGAGAAGATCAAAGAAAAGTAGTGTGTGCTCTTTCCTCATCTTACACAAGAGAGAGCCATTGTATATTTTCCAAAGTTGATTCATTCTGAAATGTAATTTTAAGTGTTATATAAATTATAGTTTTAAGTGAACCCACTATGAGACAAAAGTTAATAACAATATAACATAAAAATGAGGAAGTGGAGGGAAGGAAAAAAAGAATAGAAATTTAGTCCTAAATCTCTCATCTTCTATTAACAAGGAATCAAGAGATATTGGGGATAAAATTAAGAAAAAGATGCTTGTATTTTAATTAGAGTACTTAAATCTAAAATAGTTGAATGCAGTTACTTATGGAGTAGAATTTTGAACGAGAAAGAGATAATAAAGGATAATTTTAATTTTTTCATATGCTCTGGTTATTTGCATTTTTCTCTTAAGACTAAAAACAATTTGAATGACTCTGAATGGTAAAGCAAGTTATAAAATGGTATGCATACTTGTATGTGCATATATATGGATACATATATATGTGGATATATATGTGTATGTATATGCTTGTGATCCTACCCAAACACACACAAAGACAGAAAAAATAGATGTAGACATATATTAAACCAATATTTTGAAAAAGAGATGTTAATATTCACAATGGTTATTGCTAAGGAATGATGTTAATTATTCTTCTGGCTTTTCTTCATTTTCATTTTTCTTACAATAAATATGTACATTATTTTATCATTAGAAATATATATTTTTTAAAATAGTGTGGTTGTGTTTATACATTGGGAGAGAGTAGAAATGTAAAGGGATTATTTATTTGATTAAAAGGAATTTTTCCTGTTAAAAAATTAAAAAATTATTTTTAAAAATAGTCTTATTTAACCTTCTAGAGTTTCTAATCCTTCAGAAAGCTAGACTTCTCTTTAATGAGCTCAGCAGTGCCAAGATCTCTTAAAGAAAATTCTATTTATCTGAAAATTCTACCACTATATAATATTCAAATATCATTCAGCCCTGTGCATTTCAGACCTTAAAGAAAAATCTGCTTTCAACATTTGACCTTTTTATTTAAGTTTAAGCTTATCTGGCTTAAATGTAGATTCTCAATGCCACACATGAGCAAGTCTTTTCCAAGGTGGTCATGCTCAGAGTCGGTCTCATGACCTATGTGGTCTATGTGACAACTGTCTATCATGAGCCTTGACAATAAAATACCTTAAACAACAAATTCTTAAGAAAAGCCACATAAACTGAGACAATGTAGAATTTTCAGGGAGAAATAATAGATTTTATAGTAGCTGAAGAGCTCAATGAGTCATTCAGCACAATCCTTCACTTTTATGGTAGTAAAATGCCATTACTACCATATTATAGATGAATCAGCTGAGATCCAGTGAGGGTTAGTGACTTCTAGGTCACACAATGTGTGAGAGGAAAGGAATTAAAACTCAAGCCACATGCCTTCTCTTGAAGAGCTTCTTCTGACATTGGGTAATGATGAGAGAGACATGCCAGTGTCACTAACGCAGAATGATCTTGTTGACTTTTGTCCAGGAGACAAAAGTGTTAACAACATGGTTTGTGCATAGTTCATTTTGCCTGGATTGCCCCCCACCTCACACGCACACACATACTTCCTGAGACTTCAGAGAATCCAAGTTCTAGTTGCAACTTCCCCAGACATTTGTTTTTCCCAAGTGGCCTTCTACACTCAGGGTCATTCCTCCTTTGTACTTAAAGACCAGGGTCATTGTCTTCACCTCTGCCTCAGAACCTTTCACCAAAAAAGCCTGACCTCTCCTTACCCTCTCAGAATGTCGCCTTGATCACATAGATGTATCATGCTACCCTTTCGAATATATTCTCTCGTGTTTCCTCAGTTGTGAAGCCTTATCATTCTCTTTATCAGTCTCAAGAGATTCTGACTTTTTTCACAAAACCTCAAAGCAGGTAGCTTGTCATCCCTCTTTACTCTCTCCCAACACTTTTCTTTTTCTTTCATTCTTTAGTCCTACTTGCATCTATCTGATGGTGCAATACTTAAGGGAAGCACGAACTGTGAGCCCTATATGCAAAAACACCAGTCATATTTATTCGTTCATTTAATAAATATCTTTTAAATGACTACTATGTGTCAGACCCTGGGCTAGATGTTGAAGATTTGAGAATGAATAAGGTAAGAGACACATTCCCTCACCTTAAGCATCTCATGGTCTTGGGTAGTGAGAGCGGGAGGCCTAAGCTGTTGGGCACATGTACAGTTAGTCATTCTACCCTGTGCTAAGCATCTCTCAGTCTTGGGTGCGGAGAGTGGGAGCTAAGCTGTCAGGCACATGTATAACTAGTCATTCTACCGTGTGCTACTACAGTATAGTACCACAATCAATATGTGCAAAGGGCTCTGGCAACAAAAAAAGCAGTATCAATTCCATACAACATTTGAGCCAGGTTTTGAAGGGTTAGTACAAAATCACCAGGATGCAGGGCAAAGACCTTCTAAAGAGAAGGAACATAAGTTTGGGATGAGAAGCCCAATCAGAGGAGGGAGTATTGCTATTATTACTATTTAATTCAACTTGCCAAGGTAGCATATCAGACTGTGAACTACATGGCAGTAAAGAAATGCTCCTGTCTGCAACAGAGACACAGCCTGAAGTCGAACGAGAGTAAACTTGGCTCCTTATGTGAACTGTCACCCTTGAATAAACTAACACTGCCTGGCTCCTATGGCATCTTTTCTGGGCACAAAATTTCATTTTAAAGGACATTGGAAAGCCAATCATAAAGCAGCAAAAACAAAACCTGTCTACATTCCCCTGCTGCAAAAACTCTCCTCTAGAGGAGATGTTGAAGCTAAGAAAACAAATAAAAGTTGTTCTGAAAGGAGAGGCAATTAAATTTTTGCCAAACATGACAGGAAGCTGAGAAGTGAAGCAGACAGAGTAATGTCTATCTTTGGCACACCAGACAGGGAGGAGAAGAGTGTGTGTCTTTGATGGCAGACTTTATTTTAAAGGTGCTAACTGACATTTTGAAAGGACATAAAAACATGGAGAGCAGAGAGCTCTTCAGGCCCCTGCTGTCTGGGCTGCAGATGCTCCCAGGAGCCCCCAGGGTTTTTATTTTCCCAGTCTAAGGCTAACACAAGATAAGGTTCAGGAAAGGAAAGGATAAAAACAAAACAAGTCTCTATCTTAAAGCAGCTACACAAATCCACAGGATGCATTTAAGTTGAAAGTATAAAGAGAAAGACAGTTCCTGGCTCCTAAAAGAGCCTTGCAGAAGGGATCATTGGTGGTTACAGAAGGACAGAGTTATGTCCATCATCTGACCAGCCAGCAAAGAACATATATGTTTTTATAGGGAAGACTGTGCCAATAGCAGGACAAGCACAAAAGCTCATTTCTAAGGCCACCGGTTATTCCAGAATTGAAGAAAGCCCCCCTATGGCTTTCCCAGAGGCACTGTACCAACTGAGCAGATGCTAACAGTCAGGAACCAGCACACCGAGCCATCTCAATTCTCTTATCTCTCTTGTTGTTCCCTGACAGTCTTGCTCACTGAAGGCACAACCTATGTTTATTATCTTTTGATCCTCCTAAAGCATTTTATCCCATCAAAGAAGTTTAGATTTGAATATTTCATACATCTTTGTTGTGCTTTGGACTTCTCATGACCCAAATTTCTTCTTCTATCCCAGAGTCTCATCACTAGATCTTTAAAATGGAGATAAAAAGCAGACATATTCAAGTCAATAGTCCCCTCCACATTTAGGATTCATATTATTCTAGCAAGGGAATTAAAGAGTAGACACTGGAAACATTAGGTAGCCAATGAGAGTACGATTCAGAGGAATGGTCTATTTCCAGTGCTGTACTGATCAACACTCACTTAAGCTCAATGTAAATAAGTACAGAAGAGGAAAAAAGAGAGGAAATGTACAGGAAAACACCCTTCTTGGCTGCTCACACTAGGATTCCTTACAAATTCTCAACAATTCAGCATTTCCAGCTCACCTCCAGCAAACTCACTATGTGCTGCAGCCTATGATATCACTCAGTGATATTTACCAAGTCTTCACTCCGGGCAAGATTCTATGTTGAGGATACCAGAATGAAGAAGGTACTGTGCTAGCTTTAGCAAAATGGTATAGGAAGTACCAGGACAGAGCTAGCAGAATGGGTTTGGTTAGGGAGTTGAGTTAGATAAGACATAGGTCAGAGCAAGTTGATCCAAATTGGTAAGTTCCCAAGTTGTAGAGGTCAGTTAGGCAATCAGAAATAACAGTCTGGGAAGAGAAGTCATTGCCATGAGTGCAAATCCAAGTACAAAGTTTATTTCCTCTCTAAGCCATTTTAGACTTCTTGCTATCTATATAAATCCAGGACCTAGAGAAATAAATATATCCAGAAAGTGGTTCAAGGCTTCCAGGAAAAACCAGCAGCTGAGGGAGTCAGAGAACAAACTACTAAATTACTCCAGAACCTTAGACGCATGTATAGTTATTTAAATGGCTAAAACAGAAATGTATTCGGTGATACATTAAAACAGCTTATCTTGGTCTTGGCCAGATTTCAAAATGACAATTACAAAAGCAAGAAAAGGGAAGGGAAAAGAGAAAATTGAGTTCTTTATTTCTTAAATAACCAACATATATACAAAAGCTCAAGGAAAACAAAAGTTTCGCACAAATTACAAAAAGCCATCTCAATTGTTTTCAGAAATGCAATTTAACCATGAGAAAAGTCTCCCTAATTTTCTAAATTAATGAAAAAGAAGGCCAGTTTCTTAATTGCCAGGTCACTAAACACATTAGGAAATGGACGGAGTTTCAAGATTGAGATTCTGGCTAAATATTATCTTTGGTATTTCCACTTTGTTTCAAAAAAAATGTAGCGTGACTCAGAAAAATATGGAGCCATTTGTTAGGAAGCAAAGTGGAAAAGAAATTATAGCAGAGAAAAACAACGATTCATAAAAAATGATAGATAAGGAGTAATAGTTAAGAACCTAAATACCTGAAGATGGTTCTCCAAAACTAAACTAAAATTAAAGCATACATTTTTAAATTATTTCTGGGTAATCACTGCAAGAAGCAGATAGGAAATTCTCTTTCCATTATTTTGCAAAGCACAGAGAGCAGTTTTCCAGGCAATTTCAGCACTTTACAAAATGCCCAGAAGCAGCAGATCTCTGCAGAAGAGGTCACACACTCATAGGTTCAAGACAGAAAGCAGACAGATTCAAGTCAATAGGAACATCAAATTAGTTTGCTGGTTAATTCAGTGAAGAGGGCACTTTCATGCCCTAGTCCCTGAACTACTGCCACTGCCTCAGCCACTCAGCACAAGTCTGATATCAATCTAGAGGAAAAGAAAAAAGTATAATGATCCAGATTGTCCATCTCTGTGTTTTAATTTTCTGAAGCTTAAAAACAAGAGAAAGAAATGCTGAAGTGTGTGGCATTTTTTCAATATAAGCTGCATCTTCATATGCTGCAAAGACTGTTCAGCTTCTTAGATGTTCGTGAATTCTTTTTCTTTCCTTGATTATTGATAAGCCAAATAGTATTCATGTCATCAGTGTGTATGGGGTGGTTCTTATTTATAAAATGATATGGCATACAGGGAAGGGAGCTGACCAAATGACTCTTTTGGATCCTCCCAGTTCTGAAATATTACCGTTTAATGGCATTCATAACTGTTACTTTAAACGGCTTGGCTTGAGAAAATAATGTAAATATTAAACATTCAGCAATTTTCAAAGGCACATGTTAGGTCCAAAGTATTAATGAATACTTACTTTGCAAAAAATATTTACAACAGAATAATTTCCTATATGTAAGAATTATATATATTTGCTAAACATATGTTTCCTATAAATATATATATCCTATATATATATATTCCTCATGTGTTTCTCTGTATATAGGAAATACACACAAATGCATTTAAATAATTATATATTATTTTGTATATTTTAAAAATTCTATCATTTCTCTGTAGTTATTAGCTATTATTCTTCCATAGAGAAAACTTTCTCTCATGAACTGGGCTATTTGGTTTGTCAGAACTACTGTTGCCACTAAAAAGCCAGGCTAAATGTATAATTCTTTCTCTTTAATTACCAATTTTCAGAATGAGTTGACTTAATAGTTACTTCCAATGGTGTCCAATAATTCATTTTTTAAAACTTTCTCATCTTTTATATCACTGTGGACTCTTGAAAATTCATTTACTACATAGATTTCAATCAGTCATTATTTTTCTGGATGCTCAAAATGTCCCAAATCTGACCAATGAGAACTTCTTTAAAGCTTGCTCCTGTGACCCTCTGGTGCAACCCCATTAGTCTGTGAGTACTTCCTTGCTTTCTAGCACAGCAAGGTGACCTTGCCCCAAACCTGCATTCAGCTTTTTCTTTAAGGAACATTGATGGCTTTCAGTGAAGAATGGTATTTAGAAAGCAAAATTTGGGCAGTAGAATTGTGATTCCTAAGAAAAAGTTCCATTGCTTGTGGGTCCTTCCATTGGACAATAGGAAATATATCATACAATCATAAATCATATTGAGATTTTCAAAACAAATTTAACATTGCAGGATTTTCATTTAATTTCTTTGATTCAATACTTGAATCTTTTTTCCCACACACTGAAAATCTGTTTAATTATTGGATTTTTCTACAATATACCAAAACCACAAAATATCAATACCAATATTACTACTAACAACATTACTAATGACATTTAAGATTTCTTTGCAGCTCTTTTCATCCTTAGACTAACTATGCCACTGCATCTGTAAAGAGTAGATTACTGTTTCAAAGTCCCTTAATATAATTATTTTCTCTGGATATCTATACTACCAACATATTCTTAAGATTATTTGTTTTTAGTCTAGGGTTTGTTTTGTTTTTTCTTTGTGACTTACTTTTATTTTTGAACCATGTAAAACATTTATTTGAACATTTACATAGTTCAAAAGTTAAAACTGTAACAAAAACATAATCAGAGAAGTTGCAATTCCAACCCTATTACATCAAGCCCATTCTTCCCATCCTCCTCTAGCTAATCACTCTATTAATTTCTGGTTTATTTTTCTAGTTATAAGTACAATTTATATTTTATGCAAATTACTGTGCATATTTTTATTTTTCTTGCTTACACATATTCATATAGTCTTTCACTCAGTGATGTGGTTTTCTTATTCTTTTTTTGTTTTTTGCTTTTGTGTCCTTTGGTATCAAAGAAGTTGAAATTGTGTCCTGTTGGTTACTTTTTATTAACATTTTTTGCAACAACATTTGGACTGAAAGACAACATCCTTCACTCCCTTTCTATTCGTAAGTATATGAAAATGTCACTCCTTTGTCTTTTTGTTTTAAATGTTTCTGTGAAGAAGGCTGGAGTCAATCCACTGGTGTTCCTTTGTAAATGACTTAGTCTTCTCTTTGCTGTGCTTCAGAGATCATCTTGGGTCAATTTTTGTGGGTAAAAATGGACCTTATATAGAATCAAGTCTTTAATTCAATAAATTTTCTTGAAAATGGTTTCAAAATCTAGTTTTGTTCATTTTTTCCCCTCTTACTGGGATATCAAACATATTTACATATGCATTTGCATCTTCTGTGCTTGTCTTCTACATCTATAATTTTCTCCTTGATTCTTTGTAATTTCTTCATTTGTTTTCTTTTCTTGGCTATTCTCCATATTTCTATCCTCCATGTACACTACAGCACTTTCAGTCAGATATATTTCCGTTTGGCCACTGCTATGGACTACATTATGTATTCTGCCTCCCCCAAAATGCATATGTTGAAGTTCCCAATGTGACTGTATTTGAAGATTGGTCTTTAGCATGTAATTAAGGTTAAACAAGGTCACAAGGGTGGGGCCTTAACCCAATAGGACTGGTGGCTTTATGAGAAAGAGAGAGAGTCTCTCCATGCTCATGCATGGAGAAAGGGCCATATGAGATACAATGTCTGCAAGCTGGGAAGAGAGCCCTTGCTAGAACCCACACCCTGATGGACCTTGATCTTGGACTTTCCAGCCTCCAGAATGGTGAGAAAATAAATTTCTCTTATTTAAGCCACAGTCTTGGGTATTTTATTATGCCAGCCTAAGCAGCTAAGACAACCACATTGTAATTTATTATTAATTTCTGACATAGAATTTGTCTTTTTCTTCACTTCTCTCCTGAATCCTGATAATTTTTATTGTATAGTTCTCTATTCCTTTTCTGTTTGTATTCTCAGTTTTACATGTCATGATACTCTTTTGTAACTACAATTCCTTTTTAAATTATTTTTAATTCATTTTTAAGTGCAGTTTTACAGTTTTATGGCTATATTTTTTAAACGTTTTAATGTGTCAAACAGTTTTGACTCTTATTCTTCTATTGTCTCTTAGAACAGTGGTCCCCAACCTTTTTGTCACTAGGGACAGGTTTCATGAAAGACATAGTTCCATACATGTTTGTATGGATGCGGGGTTCCTATTTCTATTTTTCATATTTGTTTGTGTTTGATTTTCCTGGACTAACAATGAGAGATTTTATGGTTGGTGGAGGTAAGTGTTTGGGTGAGTTTCCCACTTTCCCACTCCCTCTTCATTGTGACAATAAAGGGAAGTTTTTATTAAAAAATGATATCTATTTTTCTTCTTCTTTCTCAAATTCTTCCAGACCATATTATTTCAGTAATACTCATATCTTCAGCCTCTTCCTTCTTTCCCTTAACCACCATCTTCCTCTTCCCCAGAAGTGGTGTCTTCTCTATGTTGCCAATTATGGTCTTGATCACTTTCGATGCCCCTTTCTACTGACACTTAAGTGGTCAGTGGCCTGGCCCACAAGACCTTAGACATGTCCTTAGTGTTTCCACTCAGGGTAGAGCCTTCTTGTTCTGGGGTTAACATTATATGATCTCTGTGTTCCACTACCAGGTCCACCCTCCATATCTAATTCTCTTTCACACAGCTACTCCTGAGTCTGCTTGAGTGTGGGCTCCAAAGATGACTGCTTGTTTATAGTGTGTATTTCCCCCCATTTATGCATAAGTTGAAGAAATACCTACTTCTTATAATACAACCAAAGGCCAAGGTGTTCTTATTGAATTTTTCTGTTGATATGTATGATTCTTGGGAGGAGATATGGATATCAGTAGATAGGCATCTATCATTCTATCAGAGACCTGGAAGTATCACATAATTTTCAATTAAACTTTGAATAAATTTTCAGATAGCCTTTAACTATGGAATTGAAACACACCTGCCTACTCTTCTTTTGAATGGCATGAAAAATGAGAGCTGAATCTCTGAATTGAGTCATCTCTAACTACCTGAATTGGGTATATCCTTTGCTTTATAACTTTGCTGTTCTTCCTGATTGGTACCAGAGCCTCGTATTGGCATCCAGCACATTATTCCTTTTTTCTTTTGAATGTGAAGCACAGTACTCTATTGTATCACATCTTAATAAGTTTCTCAGGATCACCAACTACCTCTGTACAAGCTATTTTCATGGTTTTCCATTCCCATGCTAGAATTTCTGATTGGTGTAGACAGGCCAATAGCTACCACACACCACCTTCTGTAGTTTCAACATGATATAGAAGCACTTTAGTTATTCTTTACAGTAAAATTATTTATGTTGAGAGTCCTTTTACTCATGCATCTCCATAATTCTAAACACTTGGCCATAGATTATAGACAAGCCTCACACAAAACTCTTTATTAGGAATGGTTATTAGGTGCTTAGTGTATGAAAGACAGTACACAAAGAAGTGGCACAATAAAGAAGATCACACCATTGGTCCCTTCAAGGAGATTCAAGTCATTCTCTCTATAGATAGAGAGAGAAACAGATATATGTGTATATTATACATGTATATGTGTATGTATAAAGCACTGTGGCATAGAAATACACAAATAATGTACATTGGTAGTTTAGGAAAAGGAGAGACATGACTTAAGGTAATGGAAATTCTGGGAAAACTTTGTAAAATTAGTGGCCTTTGAGTCTTGAAGCCTTCACATGTAAGAAGATCAGAGGAAATGCATTTAATAAAATAGTACATTTAAAAAAGGGGCTTGTAAAAGTGAAAATTTGTGTTGCGTATGGCAAATAGTAGTAGTTTCATTTGATTGAAACAACCAATAAAATTAAGTAATGAATAACATTAATATGGTGAATCAAATATTTTGGAATATCAGAATAAAATATTTGACTCTTGGTATAGAAACAATGTGAGGTCATTCAAGGTTTTGAGCAGATGAGTGGTACAAGAATTTCCCAAAGATTACTCCAGTAGCAGATTGCAAAATTGACGGGACTAGGTAGAAACCGGAAGTAGTGAAGCTCATTAGAGATGATTCCAATTGCCCAGGCAAGAAAGAATAAAATATATCTCTGTATATAAACATATACCGTAACAACCAATCTTTATACAATATTATACCTTTTCCATAGAAGACATGTTCAATCAGAAGGCTTTATGGAGTATGTTATTTAGGCATTTATAAGAAAGGAAATTTATGTCTGTTTCAGTCATAATACCTGAGACTTTTGATTTACCCAAATGCCATTCACCTGCTCAGTCATCTATAGAAAAATAATGCACGCTGCATCATGCCAAAGCACTCTGACATACTGAATTCACATTTAGAAATCTGAATTCAGCATCTCCAATAAAGAAACCAAAAATAAAACCTATTCTAAAGCTCTCTCTTCCTCTCTTCCAACATCACTTATTCCAGCCAATTGTATCTCTTTCCCCTCTAAAACCAATTTCAAGAGGTTAACATTGCCATATAATTATATTTTATCTTATGCAAGGTTGGTCACTGACAAATCTAAGTTAATCCAGGATTTTGTTAAATAAAAAGTCCAAATAGGGTCACTTAGGTTGAATAGAGCGATTTTATCCTTTCATCAAATCAAATACGAAGGATTCACTTGAGCTAAAATTACCCCTGTGGGTCTTTGCCTATAGTGTGATGAAGGTCACTGAGTTGATTAAAGAGTTGGTGGCAATAATGGGGTCTTCTGCAGATGCAGTCTGAAATGATCAAAAAATTGAGAGCAAAAAGGGTCTTAAATGGTTCAATGGAGATAATATACCTGAAAAAAGTCTAGCCCCTGTGTTAAATGATTATTCTTCCAAGCAGAAAGGAGTCTGTAAGAATAGAGTGACTAGATATTTTTTCCCTTTGAAACTATGAGAGAATATGAGAAAGAAGTTTTAAAATGAAAGGCAAAAGATGAAAGTAAGGCAAGAAGGAATTTTAAGGGTGGAAATCTAAGTCAGTGAAAGAATCAGGAAGCTTCATCCATGGTATACATGAGAGAAACATGCATTTGTCTGGAATGCACAGCAAAAGACAAGATGAGCAGTACCCATTTGTCACCCTACAAAACCTTACTTTGCTGGATACGTAGTCATGCGTGTAGGTCTTGCCCTTTAATTGGTCTGTGAGTTCCCGAGGGCAGTAGTGCTTCATTAATTTTCTTTGTATCTCTAGTACCATGCATAGGGCCTTGCTTTGGGGATGCTTAATGTAACATTTACAATATAACTAAATGACCTTAGACATCTCCTTCTCATCCTATGAAAACTGAGTTCCTTGAGGGCCAAGACTATCTCTTATTCAAATTTATAGCCCCCAAGACCTTAAAGCATTATAGATCCATAATAACTATTTGTCACATTCTGCAGTTCTGAGGACTTGGATAATTAAATGAAAATGATGAATGAAAAGAAATTGACAATATCCATGGCCAACTAATCCATACCTATTTATTGAGTGTTTGCTAGGTATGCAGCACTGTACTAGCTGAATCTTTTGAAGAACACTACCGTAGGGATTATGTGCTATTTGATTTTATGTCAGGTAACTAAAGAAATCATAATTTGTATATTTAAGGTGATTAAATATAACAAATACTTTCCCTAGGACCAGTCAAGTAAAAAGCATCTTAAATAGCTAAAATAAATCAATATTCAGTCTCTAAAATCACGATTCCTTTAAGGATATTTATATTTTTAAGTATTTTTTAATGTGTAAGAAGGAGAGTCCTAGAATAGTAATGAAAGATTAGACAGTTCTAGAAACAATATCAGGAAGGATAAACTAAGTTATTGCACACTGCTCAAACAGGCACACATACTTGTGCACACATAAACACAAACACACACAAAACACAATGCATTACTCGGGCAAGGTAATATTCTTCTATGAATCCCAGAATATACGTTCTTGTCATTTCCATGATTGTGATTTTGAAAATTGGAAATTTTTCAGTGTGACTGGCAGAAAACAGTCTGAAGATGTTCTCTATGATTACAAATTATAGAAATGATCTCTATAATGCAACATGCATGCAAGAGAGATGAAGCAGCTTGTTGCATTAACAAAGGCTTACTTCATACACAATTAACCTGCTCACCAAACCAAAATGCTGCTAATCTGAACCCCAGTGTTATGGCACCATGAAATTAGGTGTACAGAAGACTAAAAATTCAAATTCACTAATTAGAAAGCTTAGGGGGATATATTTTATTAATTAGGAGAATTTCCAGGGCACAGTGTGCTTGAAACAAGTCCGTGCTGAAATACATACATACACCTTCATTCACCCACAAATGTCTTTCATGGAGCAGAACACATAGAGCTGAATGATGCACAAAGAACTAAATAATCACTGAAGCTGAATCCAAATCAACAGCTCAGAGAGAACCAGCTGCTCTGCTCCCTTCAAGAAAAAGCAAAACAAAAAATTCTTAAAGGAAGTTCTATGAAAAGAAATGGAAGACCCAAAACTTCTATTATGGAAATTTTGTGATATTGTCATGTCTTAAGAAATCAATGCCATTCTTACGTTCATTGCTTTTAAAAAACAAGAATGACAAAGAAGGGAAATTAGCAGAGAAGAGGACCATTTTTTAGAAATTTACCAGACACATCTTTTGAACTGAGTTTAAAATGGGTCTCTAATGACCACCACCGCATGGAGGAAGTGAGATATGAAATAAAGAGATAGAAAAAAATATTTAAAAAAAAGAAAACTCAGAGAAAATCACAACGATTATCTGAAATAAAGATGATGAAGTAAAAAAAAAAAAAAAAACTCTATTGTGAAAAAGACTTGTGGGTTAAGTCCTAGGTCTTTACAATAGTACTTTGGCCAGTTCAGTTTAGCAAACATTTTGGGGGCCATTACATGTCTTCATAAATTGTTGATAGGGTCATTTCCAACTTCAACATTAATTACTAGGGCACCAGTTACTTAAGCCAAACACACACACACACACACACAAATCCATGGACAAGAAACACTCACTTGCTTCACTGGCTCAAGATCTCCTGGAGAGGAGGAGGGGATGCGTAAATTCACACCTAACGGGTACATGCACACTATCTGGGTGATGGACACACTTGGAACTTTGACTCAAACTGCACAAAAGTAACTCATGTAACCAAAACATTTGTACTCCTGTAATATTCTGAAAGGGAAAAAAAGAGCAAAAATTTTAAAAAATAACTCTTTTAGACTTAAAAAAAGAAAGAAAGGAAGAAAGAAAAAGACCTCCTAGGAAAATCTCTCCATGCTTGAGTTTCCACCCCTAACTCAGCAAACAATGGAGAAAGCAGCAGTCTCAATTTACATGTTCATAAGGAGTGATGCTCCTTTACTAACCTTAACTTTCTTTTTATTTTTATAGATTTTAGAGTTACGAGTAGAGTTTTATTCCAATAGATACAGGGGGTAGTAGGGAAGTCTGAGCTTTTAGAGTAACCATCATCTGAATAGTGTACATTGTACCAATTTTTCATCCCTCACCATTTCTAGTCTCCAATGTCCATTATTCCACTCTCTATGTTCATGTGTATATACTATTCAGCTCCCATTTTTAAGGGAGAACATGTAGTATTTGACTTTGTTTCTGAGTTATTTCACTTAATAGCCTCCAATTCCATTCATGTTGCTATAAAGACATGATTTTATTTTTTTATGAATACTAAGTAGTATCCCATGATGTATACATATATATATATACACACACACACAGACATACCATATTTTCTTTATCCAATTTTCCATTGATGGACACTTGGATTGGTTCCATATCTTTGTTATTGTGAATAGTGCTGCAATAAACATATGAGTACAGGTATCTGTTTTTATATAATGATTTCTTTTCCTTTGGGTAGATACCCAGTAGTGGGATTTCTGGATGGAATGGTAGTTCTATTTTTAGTTCTTTGAGAAATCTCCATATTGTTTCCCTAGAGGTTGTACTAATTTACATTCCCATTAACAGGTGTCAGTATTCTCTTTTTTCTGCGTCCTCACCAATATCTGTTATTTTTTGACTTTTCAGTGATAGCCATCCTGATTGGTATAAGACAGTATCTCATTGTGGTTTTAATTTCCGTGTCCCTGATGATTAGTGATGTTGAGCATTTTTTCATATGTTTCTTGGCCATTTGTATGTCTTCTTTTGAAAAATGTCTGTTAATGTCCTTTGTCCACATTTTAATGCGACTACTTGGGTTTTCTTGCTGAGTTGTTTGAGTTCGTTGTAGATTTTGGATATTTGTCCTTTGTTGGATGCATAGCTTGCAAATACTTTACCCATTCTGTTGGTTGTCTGTTCACTCTGTCAATTATTTCTTTTGCTGTGCAGAAGCTTTTTAGTTTAATTAAGTCTCATTTGTCTATTTTTGGTTTTGTTACATTTGCTTTTGAGGTCTTAGCCATAAATTCTTTGCCTAGGCCAAAATCCAGGAGAGTTTTTCCTAGATTTTCTTCTAGAATATTTACATTAAAATATAAAGACTTAAATTTAAGTCTTTAATCTATCTTGAGTTAATTTTTGCATATGGTGAGAGATAGGGGTCCACTTTTATTCTTCTACATGTGGCTATTCAATTTTCCTAGCACCATTTATTAAATAGGATCACCTCTCCTCAATGAGCACTTCCCTAGCCAACCTAAAGTTGCAGTCTCTAGGCTGACACTTCTATCCCCTTTCCTCCTTTATTTCTTTCTCCATATCATTTATCACCCTGTATTTTATTTATTAATCTGATTTATTGTTGAGAGAATGTGAATTCATTGAGGACAAGGATTTTTTTCTCTGTTTTTCACTGCTATGTCCCCAGTATCTGAAACAATGCTTGGCACATAGTGTTTCATAAATATGTGTTTAAGAAATTGATGAGTTTGTATTTTTCTGCTTGGACAACTGCTAAGATTTTACTACAAAGTCTTCTTTCCAATTATACACCTTCAATGGTTTACCTACTATACAGATTATAAAATAACTTTTTAAATTCTGATTTTAAATTGGGATATTTCTAATTTGCAACATTGTATACATTTTTAAGCATACTACATATGAGCAAACACTAAATAGGTAGTATTGTGGGAATGAGGCTTTTTAAAAAGATACTCATTTTAAAAATCTACCTAAAAAACTGAATCAAAATGTAAAATTCAGAAATGCAAAAAGTGTGTTAAAATACTTCACAGTAAGCACTGGTTGAATATAAATATAGAATCAAAACTAAACAAGTTTATTATAGATATTCCTTCTTATATTGATCCCTCAAAAGCACCAAGTATAGTTGAAAAGCCATGAGAAGAGCTTGGACACCAGTCAATTAGAAATGTGTCAAAATCATGACCGTGTTGTAACACTGTGGTTTTCTTTAAGTGACAAAAGGAGTATGATATAGAAATTGAGGGGATTAAATGGTTTCAAAGATGGTTTTCAAATCTCCTCAGGCAGGGTAGTAGGCAAGGCTACTTCAGGGATGAAGGGAGAAAAAAGGCTGGAAATACGTGGGGAAAGTTTGGAGCAGTGACTTTGGAAAATTCATTAGGGAGTTACGGAAATGAGTGACAATTACTTTAGGGCCATGTCAAGAGCTTCATAATACACCAAATCAGATTTTATTACTTCCACATATACAACCTTCAGAGGTCTTTATTTACAATCAACTCTTCTATTTCACAAACAAGCAGCAAAAATTAAAAAAAAAT
>CAUYRT010093875.1:0-42911 GCA_963574885.1 Lepilemur ruficaudatus
TGCTAAAATTAGAAAGAAATTAATTGGCCAACTAAAAATACATATACATAAAAAAATTAGCCGGGCATGGTGGCGCATGCCTGTAGTCCCAGCTACTCAGGAGGCTGAGGCAGAAGGATTGCTTCAGCCCAGGAGTTTGAGGTTGCTGTGAGCTAGGCTGATGTCACAGCACTCACTCTAGCCTGGGCAAGAGAGCAAGACTCTGTCTCAAAAAAAGTAAAAAAAAATAATAATAATTAGACTGATATTTAAAATAGGAGCCATTGGAAATATCACCTATTTTCTGATTGGCAAAGTGTTTGTTAACATGATTCTTTCCAGTGTTTACACATTATTTGCAAACATGCTCATACGAGTGGTTCTCCCAACCATTTCTTTCCTTGCTGCTGATGACCTCCTTAGTATTGACGTCAGGAAATGAATCTTTAGAGAAACCCATACAATCCTCTTACTTTCTCATAATCCCTCTTATTCTAGGGCATAGGTGAATAACAATATAACTCTCCATCCATTCTGCATGTTTCTATTATTTTCTCTCTTTTTTTTGGTATTTATTACATCAACACTATAATATAAAATAATTGTATGAGCAATTTAAGCCCTCTCTCCCACTTTCAATTCCAACTACCAAGGTGAAGATAAATGAATTGCCTTGTCCTCCATCCCATTCTTCCCTCCGTTTCTCCTCGCCTCTAACTTTATTCCTTACTTCCAAGAAGGGGATTCATGGAGGGAGTATCTGGAATAAAGTAAAGGAATTCAAATCATTTAAAAGTCTTCTTACTTGTACTTTAAAAAATTCCATGTTGTACACCATTTGAAAATGTTTCCTTAATGTTTAATATGCTAAATTAAAGATATAAACTGATTTTTTTTGGTTGTTTTGTTTTTAAAGGCTACCTTGGTTCTTTGCTGAGGTTTTGAATCACCAGTTGCCATTCTGGCATTTTATGTATAAAGTTACTTTTCAATTCAAGAAGTGTGAATTTGGGATTGGAACTGTATTTGCATCCAGCTTCCCTGCAATTTCACTGTGTGACTCTGGGCAAGTTACTTAGACTCCCTACCCCACTGTTTTCTCATCGTTTCTATATGACTACTGTATATGGTGACTTCACAGGCATCTATATCATGGAAACTGCCTGACTGTCCCTCAGACTGCTGTGCTACTCAGATGGTTGGATGATTGGCACCCACAGAAATCGTCATGGCCTGGAAGGCTATTGAGATTTTAGGGATATTTTCCGCTGTGCTGCATGTGCCAAACCCCTGTACAGTTCTAGTTAACGCATTTTCCTTCTGTCCTCTGATGACCATCTCTGCTTTCTGCTGTTCTCTGCTCACAGGAGCCTATGTCTCTGTACGCTCTATTACTGCTAAGCCGGAACTCTCAGACATTTGATAGCACAGTAGACCTTTAACACTGACTGCAGTGCCTTTATGAATAATGGGCAAAAGTGAATTAGATACTAACTTTTTTCCCCTTTCTTCTCTATCCTCAGCATCTAATATGAAGTAGTATCCTTTCACTAACAGTTAATACCAGCCGGGCGTGGTGGCTCACGCCTATAATCCTAGCACTCTAGGAGGGTAAGGAGGGAGGATCATTCGAGGTCAGGAGTTCGAAACCAGCCTGAGCAAGAGCGAGACCCCCTCTCTACTAAAAATAGAAAGAAACTAATTGGACAATTAAATATATATAGAAAGAATTAGCTGGGCATGGTGGCACATGCCTGTAGTCCCAGCTACTTGGGAAGCTGAGGCAGAAGGATTGCTTGAGCCCAGGAGTTGGAAGTTGTTGTGAGCTAGGCTGATGCCACGGTACTCTACTCAGGGCAACAGAGTGAGACACTCTGCCTCAAAAAAAAAAAAAATAAAAAACAAAAATAAAAAAAGAAAGAAAGAAAAAGAAATATAATATTTAAAAAAAATAAATAAATAAAAAGAACAGTTAATACCTATAAGCAGTCAGCTTCTTCTTCTTCCTTTTTCTTTTTTTTTGTATATATACCCTCCTTATCCTCCCCAATTTTTAAATAAGTGCACAGTGCCTACACTGTCAGGACATATCACCATCCTGTCTCTCGATCATTTAGGATTCGATATATACTGAATGCTCACCCTCGGTCCGCTTATCAAGTCTTTATAGTCACATTGCTTGTCTAAAATCGGTTCTCCACTAGAGTCCCCAAGAAAAAATATTCCCTGGATTTTTGTTTGTTTTGTTTTATTTTGTATGATTTTGTTTGTGCCTGCAGTCTTTATACTTGACAGTCAAATTGGCTGCATAGAAAATCAGTGGCTCACATTTTCTTTACATGATTACCTTAAATATCATTGTCTATGACAACATGTTGTTGTTGCAAAGTTGTTGGCAAAAGTTCTCTTATAAATGGTTTAATATTTATTTTATTTACTTTACTTAAATGCCCAAAGAACATTTTTTTCTTTTTTCAAAAAAGTCCAATAGCTTAACTATTTGGTATTGGTTATCCTAGATCAGTGTTTCCGAGTGTATAACAGGGTGTTTAAATATAAATGCTTTCTGTTTCTAGTTTTCCTTATTTATCATTTCTAGTATTTGTTCTGTTCCATCTTTTTTAAATTATTGTTATTTTGCTCAAAGATTCCTATTATATGTATATTGGATCTTCTTTCTCTCTCTTTTCTATCTGTATTTTCTTTCATAACTCTTTTTTCATTTCCTATGATTTTTACATTTTTGCTCTTTTCAAACTTGTATTTTCTTAAGGCATTATCTTTTATATTTATTCACTCTTGTGTTGCTTCCAGCATAGGCTTTATTCTGATTTATTTGAATGTTTTATTTCTAAATTCTTTCCTGAGTTTCATTGCATCCCTTTTGAATTCATTCTATTTTCCAAACATCTCACATCTGATCTTTTTTCAAATTGTGATTTAGGTTGATCTTCATAACTTCTATTATTTCTTTAATTCCAGTTAGCTCATTTTGAAATATGAGGCTATAGTTTTCACCTGATTTTGTGGGCATGTCTTTCTGGTATGCACTCCTTGTCCATAGGGAAGTCAGTCTGATCCTAGTCTCTATTTTCATGAAACACTGTGTGGAATTTAACCATTTTTTCTTTTCTGTTGGTTATTTTTAAGTGAAATGACTGAGTGAGCCTGGATAGTTCTTCTAGCTTCATGGCTCTCATGCTCCCTCTTCTGGTATGATCACAAAGCGATACAAACATCATCTTGTATTTTCTGAGATCTCCCTATCCTGTGTCCCTTCTAATCTTCTTCTTCACTCTTATTTTGACCTTCTTTTTCCTTTTCATCTTATTTCCCAAATCAATGTGGATTTTGCTTTCGGCAGGGCTTTTTTTTCCCCCAAGAGCAGGGTTTTGTCCTAGAAGGGAATTTCAGTTTATAACTTTTCAGAATTCATAGAACCCCAAACATTTCAATTTGCGGTCTGCTTGCACTCACCAGTAAACTGGAGCCCACAGAACCTGTACCCTCCCACCTGATCTCAGATGGCCCACCTCACTCTCCAGTGTGCGCCTTGGCCAATTCTGTAGGTTTCCAGCTCTCTGGTCATCAAGTGGCCCCATTACTTTCCATCACAAATGCTGATAACACACAGGTCTTGATACTGTTGATTCTTAGTCCCACTCATATTTAGGACTTGAGTATCTCTTGTCACCTAATCACGGGATTTTAAGCTCTGCTATTCTAGTATCTGTCTCTTTTATGGTGGGGTTCAGGGAGATTCAAAGTACATGTTTTCTGAGTGCATGTGTACTAATGAATTTATAAGTACTACTTCCATTTCAAAAAGTCTGAGATGAGGCTCCAGTAAACCCATAAAATAATAAAGGTTGCATTGATATATTCTAAGACAGCATCTACATCCATTAAAGATTATTAATCTGCTATTTCAGCTCTCTAATTGAATCAGACTTAAAGCACAGTGTATGGGGGGACTGAATATTTGTGCCCCCCTCCCCCAATTCATATGTTGAAGCCCTAACCCCCCATGTAGTAGCACCTGGAGGTGGGATTTGGGGGACACAATTAGGTTTGATGAGGTCATGAGCGTAGGTAGGGTCTTTATGATAGAGTTAGTGCCCTTAGAAGAAGAAATACCAGAGAGCTTTTTTGTTCTCTCTCTCTCTCTCTCTCTCCCCCCCATGTGAGGATACAGTGAGTCAGCTTGGTCTGATTAAGACACTGTGCAATGTCAATTGGCCATTAAATAAGCTGTAAAAATGATTTAAAAAAAATACAGTTGACTGATGACTCCCTAGATATCTAACAGAAAGAGAGTAAAAGATTACCACACCTACTGTGATTGATAAAGTGATTATTTTGACACTACTAGACAAGGGAAGGTGACAAGAGGGAAATGCCATCAAAAGTAATATCTAATAGCAAGGATACCTTTATGACAAACTGTCATCTTTACTCACTTTGTCGCAGAAGACCTTGATCTGGCAATAAGCTCTATGAATGGGTTTATTGCTACGATTATTATAACTGTACGTATCAATCTGAATCATCAAGGGAAGTCCTTTCACCCCTTTTTGGGAGGAGAAATCTGTACTCAGGCAATTCACGGTGATGAAAATCTGAGGAAGGGAGAAAGAAAGGAGAAAGTCCACAAGTCACCATAAAAAGAATCTACAATAAATGCATGAACCTTAGACTTGAAGTCAAAATACTAAACAGTCCTATATTGGTAAATGAAGAGTATTTTACTTTTTCACATAAAAACATGTTGTACATATAAAACATATATAATTTATAATTATAAACTTATTTTAAAAATTTGTTTTCATACTTGATCTTACAACAGACTATTTAAATTACTTCCCTGAAAATACATCAGGAAGGTCTTACTTATTTTTTAAACATGCACAAATGTGTCCTCAACATATTAAAGTTGTCACTTCCAAGAGTTATATAAGGTTATCTAATCTCTGACCTGTGGGATAAAAAAATAATTAGATAACACTTTCCTTTGCACATTATTGCATTGAAACCTAGACTTGTTTACACATCTGTCTTTTTTACTTGACTATGAAATATGAGATTCAAGATCATTTCTTATTTTTGTATCATGGGTACCTATTATAGGATGTGGTGGAGAATAGCATTTGACAAAAATTTCATGAATAAATCAATGAGTTTATCCACAAAGAACCCACTAGATTAGGAATCAAACACCCTGACTCAGTCCAAGCTTTAATATTAACCTGCTAAGAGACTTTATACAACTCACTTAATGTCTTCAGTTTTCAATTTCCCCTTTAAAATAACCTTTAAAACCCCTCCCTGCAAGACAGAGAGTGTAACTACTCATATACTTCCATCGCAGGAAAAAAGTAAAAGAGAAACTGGCAAA
Source organism: Lepilemur ruficaudatus (assembly GCA_963574885.1). Taxonomy (NCBI): domain Eukaryota; kingdom Metazoa; phylum Chordata; class Mammalia; order Primates; family Lepilemuridae; genus Lepilemur; species Lepilemur ruficaudatus. Next base: position 5,375 of record CAUYRT010093875.1, read on the forward strand.
GGTGAGATCTGAAGAGGAGGGAGAGAGTGTGGTAAAGGCATCAACACCCTCAGCCTGCAGCAGAGATCCCGGAATCCAAAAGAAAGGGAAATGCAAGGAAATCACTGAAGATGACAGCACTGGCCGACAGAATAACTGAAAAGAATGATCTTATAAAATATTGGCAGGAAAAGAGGGAGGAGTATAAGTGAGCCAAATTTATCATCATTTTACATAGTAGGCAGCAGTCCAATTGACAGCATTTAACGGCGATTTATATCACAGAATTGAGGTATAAGTATAGCACCCAGATCATAAGGGGAGAACCAGGCATACTACATTATATTCTTGGTACTATTTTCATTTGATACCATGTGTATAACTTTTATTTAAAATGTTAAATCACTCTTGACTTTAAAATCATACAATTATGTGTTCTGAAAACGAATTCATCTGTTGTATTATTTAACCCTCATCTTATTTAGACCCCTGAGCTTTTCATTCACCCTCAAGCCTCTTGCCCCACAGCAATACCACGGAGAGCAATCCTGCAGCCACGAAGCCACGAGGCCACGAAGCCACGGGCACAGACTGCATTTTAAAGACCTTTCAAATTTTTGACTTAACTACAAGGGCTGATCTAATCTATTTAAAACCCCGTGTCTGTAGGCTTTTGGTAATTTATACAACTGTATAGTATTCATTTGTAGTGCTAAACCTCGTTTTTTACTTTATTTTTGAGCTCCTCTGGTAAGATACCAGATCAAAAGCAGTCAGGACTGAATGACAGGTCTTAGTGATGTGCTAATGACTGCAGCCTGTGCCCTGTGCCACAGGCTCTCACCCTTCCCGCCACCATCTGAAAGCAAGCACCTAACAATGACCTAACTACACAAACAAATCTAGAGATACAGGGTGCAAGATGAGGACTATAGGTAATAAAACCGCATTGTATTATTGTGCATGGGATTCATGCTAAATGAGTACATTTTAGCTGCTCTTGCCAAAAAAAATGGGTAACTGTGAGATGATGGATATGTGAATTTGCTTCACTGTAGTATCTATATATAACCTATAAGATCATGTTTACCTTAAACATATACAATTAAAAGATTTTTTTTAAAAAAAAGATGATCTAACTACAGATCCATTCATTTTCTTTATTCATTTCTTTAATTAATTCTTTCACTCATTCAATCTGTAAACATCCACACAAACTCACGGTGGGTCAAAAACACTGTTAGGTCCCTGGGATAGAGAAGAAAGCCAGACCCCCGCCTCAAGGCACGGACAGTCCGAGGGGAAGACAGATGGATAATCCAGCAACGACCAACACAGAGTGTTCAAGTTGTCCAAAAGACAGGTAGGTGTGTACAGAAGTCCCAAGAAGACAGAACAGAGCCTGGAGAATACAGTGATGTACAAACCTACATAGACGCTGAGCTCAGAGCAAGACCCTCACAAATCCTGAGGAATGGTAAAGAAACAGAGAACCACGGAAGATGCAAATGCCAGGTGATTCAGAGGAACCGAGAAAGAACAGACTGTGCTGATTCTCCTACTGAACTTCTAAGGCAAACGTATTTGGCCCACCAGCCACACAGACAGAAAGTGCTACCTATTGTTCCTGGAGATGCCCTAATGGCAGAGAATTCTTACCTAACATTCATTCACGCAGCGGATGTTTCTGAAGTGCTACCAAGCCCCTGACTAGCGAGCGAGGCACTAGCGCAGATGCACAGGTTATGGTTCCTGCAACCGCAGAAGTCAGAGGCGAGATGGGAGAGGGACAATGCGATGCTGCTCTTAAGGATTACAACAGCTTCATCGAATGCTAATCTTTAGATTAAAAAACAAAGTACACCTTTCTAGGAACACTTGATTTTTTTTTATTGTTATTGGTATTACTGACAATTGGGTTATCATAGTCAGAATGTATAAACACAGATTTATGTCAGCAAATCAGATGATCACTGGTGAGCTAAGCAGTTGTTCATAATTTTGGCCTTCGGTTTCATGCGGAGATCTTCCTGTGGGTGGCTACAGACTACAGGGGCCTCAACATAGAATGGTTTTTTCCACTCCCCAAAGCCTGCCTAGTGCTACAAAAGCCAGAAGAGAAAAGTGTTCTGATGAATATTTCCTAAGCTATTAAGATTCGTGGCTGGCTCACTGATTTAACCACGCATCTCTCAGAGTGGACATATATTCAGACAGGCAGGAAGCAATAATAACTGTGGCCTTATCAGCTCCAAGTCTCAACTAAGAGCTGGAGTGATGGGTTGTGAATATTTACAAGGGCCACTTAAAGCGGACAGGTCCACTAGATCCACTGAAATAATAAATGTGTACTGGCAATATACTACAACAAATGGACTAAATCCTCCTTAGAGGAGCTATAAAAACCAGCCATTCAGCAGAGATGGTCTTTAAAGGTCAAATGAGTTACCCTATACAGGACTCTACTGGGAGACATTTAGACAAGGTTCTCTTAATAGAGAAAGGTGCTTAGTAGAAGATCCAATGGGCTCTCTTTGATTCAAGGCATCCTGATTCCATAAAAAGTAAACAACACAAAAATCTGCCTTCTCCGCTACATTGTGTTGGAAGCTCCCAGTGCCATCCTAACAGGCAGGGATTTTATAATAGGGTTGGCACTGTTTTCCTCTTGCCTGGCTGCCTGACCCAGTAGCAAAGCACAGTTTCAGTGCCCAGTGGTATCAATCATAGTCTCACTGTGCTGCACTCAAAACCCAAATGGTTGAACTTTAACTCAGATTGGCGGTGGTGGCGCGGGGTGTTGGGAAGTCATAGAAGGTCATTAACTAAAACCTTGGCATTGACTTGTTTCATCTTGCAAACCCAACCATGACCCAATTCCATGCACAGCAGGCAAGTGTGAGAGCAAATTCTTTGGAAGTGTATCTATAGAGCACCTGTTTGTAAATATGTATGAGAGAGGCTTAAGGAAAAGGTATGATTTCCCCCACCAAATGTTCATCCAAATGTCAAGCACAGAAAGTTCATTTTCACTTCATTAGGAGCCTGGATTATGTAAAGAATGTGGAAACGCAGTAAACAACTGATCTGTCACCCAAGAGTTATAAATGTTACATATGTTCATATAATATTTTCAAAACCTCAATTACTTGTTTTCCTATCATTCTAATAGTACAGAATTTATTATTTAGGAAAAACTCATTAAATCGGGTGTATTCAGGCAGATAATAGATAAAATTTTAATTTTGTCATTGTTTCAAAGATTGATTCAGCTGGAAAGATTGTTTCTAAATGTACCAAAACCTTTCCCAGAAATAGAGGCAGACTCATGACATTCAACATTTTTTAATAAAAATCATTTGTTACATGTGAATGACATTTCCCATTTTGTGGTTCCTACATAAGACAAGTGACTGCCAAGATTATAATACCCCTCACTTGTGTATTATGCATGCAGTGAAACTTATTAAAATAAAATGCAAATCAATCAATGAGCTTTAGAATTGCTATATTAACTTGATTATTAACTCATAAGATTTTTCTGAGAGCTTTCCATTAAAATAAATGGTCCTACCTTTGATTTAGAAAACAATTAAGGATTTAAAAAATTGTAACAACCATGATTTGATGTACTTATTTTTCTCTTTAAACAATTGTATTTTGCACTGTTAAGAAAATCTCTCTCATTAAAGACTAAGAAGGCAACTTATTTCCTGACCATTGGGACTCTAAAGAGCTGTTTTCCAAGAACTTGCACATGCATTAGCCTCCAAATTATAAGCACAAGGTATACAACAAGAAATAGTAACTTTAACACTAGAACACACTACCCTTTCACAAACATATAAATACATACGTGTGTTCTTGCCAATTTTTCTAATCTGTTCCTTTCTCGGTTCTTGGAATTATTAAGGACCTTACAAATAGTTTTCTTATGTTTTATCATTTTCTTCTATTTTGATAGGATTGTATTTGAGTGCAGATGTAATGCCAAATTGAGACAGAAGCTAGACTAAAAGCAGACAACATCAAAATGTGAAATCTCGGTTTGGGGCATTCATCCATCTCTTTCATGCATTAATTCCTCAAAGAGCTATTAAGCGTCTTCTCTCTGTGCCTGGCATTGTGTTAGGAGATGAGGACACAGAATGACAGACACACTGTCTGCCCCAGGGAACTCTGTATTTTATTGAAGATCTAAGAAACTCCTAGATTTCCTGAAACTTCCAGATATATAGCACTTTCAGGGAATGATTAATATACTTCTTTATTTTTATTTCTTTTATTTCTTTATTCCCAATAAAGAAATATATTTATTTTCTCTTACAGATAGTGTGGGTATGCACGTACATATACAGATGCACGGATACACACACTAGGTTTACTCATGTGTTCTACCATAGTTTCCCACATTCTTTTAAGTACTCGACGTTTTCTATTTGTTCTCATTTCAGAGCATTTGCTCCCTGCAGTGCCCTCTGCCTCCTGTGCTGTCCCTGGGCCAGCTCCTCCCGCTCATTCAGATTCAGTCCAACGTCAACTCTTAGAACTACCTGCCTTGCCTTTATCCTCCTCTTCCTCCTCCTCCCGACCCTTGGCCCAAAACCAGTGCGGCACACTCTGTCAACTTTCTCTTGTCTATTCTCTTTTAATAGCACTTAACGTTATTTGCATTTATCTTGATTAGGTTTTTGTTCAGTGTTTAATTATCTGTCTGTTCCATGAGGTTGAAAGCTCACGAGAGGGGGGCCTTGTCTGCCTCAAGCTCACTCTATTCCCAGATGCAGGCCTATCGTAGATACTCAACAAACACTTGTCCCACAAAGAAAGAGAACGTAAATTATTTTTGTAAATACACATTTCCCTCTTTACCCATGCTCTTGCTATCACAAGCAATACCTCCTAAGAGCTGAGATTAATATGAATAGCTGAAGTTGCCAAAATAATACAGCAGAGGTAGCTACTCTATCAGATATACCCTCCAAAAATGTTATCTATCAACAAATATAAATTGAGCACCAACTATATATTCAGCATGAATATCTATATCAATATCTACCTATCTGTTATCTATCCACACTATGGAAGGCGCTATATACAGGTGCTATGGGAAATACAGAAGTCTGTCTATGGTCGGGCCCTGCCCGCAAGGCAAGGGGGTTGGGGGTTGGGGGTAAGAGCAGTTTTCACTGTTGTGGAATGTATGTAATTAAGTTGAATAACCCAAAGAGCTCAAAAAAAGCAGCCAGGGAAGATCTGCTGCAGGAGTCTGGAGACCGGAGAAAGAGAGACGGAGGGGAGCAAAGTGCATGCTGGCTCTGAAAACAGTGAGGAGACCAGTCTAATAGAAAAGGAAGGTTTATATCTGGAGATTAAGAAACAGCCTGAAAAGGGAGGAACCAAGATGCTTGCACTGCCGTGATCAACTCTGACCACTGGATAAGCTTGGATGAGGCAATGTGTTAGCCCCCAGGCCAAGGGCAGATAGAGCCATGGTCACAGCACCCGCATCCAAGCTACAGAGATGACAGGAGAGGGAGGACTGAGAAAAGGCCAACAGGAGCGCAGAGGGTCCATGCCACTTCCAGAGGCCAGGGCGAGAGCGACATGCCACAGAGAGGGAGAGGACGCTCCGGCAGGCATCTGGCAGGGAAAGCAGGGGTTGACGAGAGCGCAGAGGCTGGGCCGCCAAGCAGAGGTGTGTGTCCAAGACCAAGCGGGTATCCACATAGCAGGACGTGAGGCAAGGACACAGCTGCAGAGAAGAGTGGTTGTGGGAGCTGCGCGCCTTGGAAGCAGGGAATAAACGAGATCAGCTCACCACGAGTGAGTAAAACACAGCAAGAAAAAAATGTGCTGAGAGGCTCCAAATGGCGTGCCTGGTGCCAGTGCCAGCACTATGGCCTTGGACTAGGCATTCAACCTTTCCGGGCCTCTCTTTCCTAACAATTCCTACCTTGGTACCATGACACTAAGTGACAACGTGTTTTCAAACCGTAAAGTGTCATGACAACCTATGGAGTTTTACCATCGTTACCAGGTTACCTCCCTCCGCTCAGGCATGTGACTCTCCCTGTTCTGGAACTCCAAGCTCTCCCCTCCACGACACAGTCAACAACACCCTCTCCATTTTCCCTCCCTAAGCGTCCCTGCGAGACTGGCTTCCTTAGTGTCCCCAGGGTCCCCCACTTGAAGCCCTCCTTCCTACAGGACTGCTGCTGCCAGACTGGCCTCCCCCTCAGGCCACTGTGTGACGCTGTCTTCAAATGATCCAAAGGTTAGTTGTGATTCACATTAATTCAACAAACAGGTATTTAATTAAGGTGGATTGATTTTAAAAACATTACATCTGTCTCCACAGCAGGGAGAAGCCTCTCAGGCAGGAACCTTCACTGCTCTTCATCAGACTGCAGCCGTTTCTCCCAGTCTGCGTTGTCACTTGCACAGGTCCTGGGAAGTGGCACATCAGGATAAGGGAGACGTGTGACATTGTGGATCAACAGTCAGGGTCACTTGGTGACATGATGAGCTCCCAGTCAGAAGAAGAATTTAAGCACAGACTGAAAGGTTGACTCCCTTGACTTTTGACCATTTGTTGTTCTTTTAGGCTTTTTCCTGTTCATGTTTTATACTTAAAACTTGCTTGACTTTTTAATACCTGAATATGGTACAAAATTCAAAAGGTACAAGAAGGCAAACTGAAAATTACCTGTTCCACAGCCAACCAACAGTCTCTTGAGTATCCTTTAGAAACACGCTATGCATATACAAACACACACCCTTTCCTATTTTACACAAATGGCATAGAACACACAACAGTTCTGCATCTTCTTTTTTTCACTTAATAAAATCGGAAGCGAGCTTTCTCTCTCTCTTTAAAAAAGCATGAAATATGGAACGTCAATGTCTTCAACCTTAGGTTGTTTCCAGTCTTTTCATCCCACGAACAATGCTGCAAGTCTATGTGGCTTTGTACACAGGTACACGGATACAGTACTGACGCGTGTAAATTTACTACTGACATTGCTTTCTTCAAACCAAGGTCAGCCTTCTCAGCAGCATCTTTATAAGCAGGGGTCTTCAAATTTAGTGTGTATCAGAATCCCCAGGAAGCCTGGTTAAAACACAGATCGCAGGGCCTCACTCCCAGAGTGAGGACCAATTCAGTGGGTCTGGAGTGGGAGACCCAAGAATCTCCTAAGGTGACCCTGATGCTGCTTGTTCACGACTACACTTTGAAAAACCTCAGGCAACCCCTCGTTGGCCGTCTCCTGCTCCTCCTCCTCTTCTTCCTCCTCCCCTCCCCTTCCCCTTTCTTCTTCTCTGCACCCACTCACCACTCCGTCCTTCTCTGGCTCCTCTCCCTCTGCATCCCCTAAATGGACAGAGTCTAAGCCCCATCCTAGACCCAGTTTTGTCCACCCTACAATTCTCTCCATCTCATCCTTTCTCCTGACTTCTATCACCCCCTTTCTGTAAACGACGCTAACTTCTCTCCTCAGCCCCCCAGTTCTAGGTGCTTCCTGTGCTTGCCAGTCTCTGCACGTTTGGCCACCCCATTCTTCCCCCCGCACGCTCTTCTTTCCAACTCCCATGTCTAAATCCCACCTGGCCCTGAAGACACAGCCCATACCCACGTCTTTCCTGATCCCACAAAAAGGAGATCTCTCTACATGCTGAAGTACTTAGAAGTGAAGTCTGGGGGTGGGGTGTGTGTGTGTGTGTGTGAGAGAGAGAGAGAGAAGAGAGAGAGAGAGATGAGATAGAGCAAATCTGGTAAAATATTAACAATGAGTCAATCTAGGTAAAGAATAAGTGGTTTTAACTGTATTATTCTTTCAACTTTTCATTTGAAATTTTTAAAAAGAAAAAATTTTAAAATAAAAAACAGGGTTGCCTGTCTTCAGAACTCTCCTAGCACTTTATCTCCACCAGAGTCACTGTCACTTTCTACCTCATGTTATGATTATTTACTTCTGTGCCTCAGATCCTGGCCAAGCCCAAACATTCCCTGAGAGCAGGGACTCTGCCTGGCTTATTTGTCCAGGAGCCCCCACTGTGGACATGCTGTGTCAAAGGAATCATCGTACCCTTGTCAGAGATACTAAAAGAGATATTACTACTAGATCTTCCCAACATAAAAAAGCACCATAGAAAGAGTACACACTTCAGAGCCAGACAGCAGAGGGTTGGAATTCCAGCTGTACTGTACATTATCTGTGCAACACTAGGTAAGCTAGCTAACCTCTCTGGGTTTCAAATTCCTCATTAGTTAAATGAAAAACGCTACCCCCTTAAAATTATGAAGATTGCATAATGCATATAAAGTGTCTGGCAGGGTGCCTCGTATACGGTAATCACTGAACAAATATTAGTCATTGTGTACACATGCACGCACCATCATTTTACGAAACCCAAGTCTGTAATCTAATTCTCTGCACAATACAGCAATTCATACGTATTAGTTACAGAGTACTAAGCAAAATTCAGGCCAGAAATCATGGGATATTCCACATTCTAACAAAAGATCAAGCTGTTGATATCTTCAGTGAGATGTCTTCCAAAAATTATTCTTGCAATATATGAATTAACTCCAGCTTTACAGCTTTTCCTGCCATCCATTACATTATAAAACTGGAACAAAGGCATAGCTTTGTTTAAGTTCAATACCAAAGACTCCAGCAAATGTTTACCTTTCCCTTCTAAAGCTTTTTTTCACCTACACCACACCCCAGCAAATACATAAAAATGCCATTTGCCCTGCTTTGCAGTGTGTAACTCAACCTTTCAAGACCCCTCCCCCAAGAGCCTCCCCCAACTCTATTATTACTTTTGAGATCATGGGATATGCTCTCTCTAAACTTCCATAAGATGATCTGTACAAAATTGGGCCCAACTTGAGCAAAAAAATTGGGGCATAACTTTTCCTTAATTGGTAACATCTATCAACCCCTATCTTCCTAGACCGTCTTGTAAGCAGAAAGAGGACTCCCCAGCCAAAAGCATCAGACTGCTACAGGGTGAAGGGTAGGGAATAAGCAAGGTCACGGACTCACAGGGCACTCAGGAGTATAGTCTCCTTTGGGTAGTCTTATGGTTTCGCTTTTCATTCTAAAACTTAGTATGAACACATCTTCCCTTCCTTCTCCCTTGGTGTCCAGCAATGGACTTCTGCAGGAAGAGAATGCTGTCCATTTAGGAACATTCCTTTGGAAGGTACAATTCATGAAAAATACCAAAACCTTAGAAACTTTTTTCTAAAGTGCTGTGCTTGGCACACAGTAGGGGTCCAGTGAAAACTGATTAAAAGCATTTTAGACCAAAAAGAAATTTTGGGAGATAGAGAGAGAGAGAGAGAGAGAGAGAGAGAGAGAGAGAGAGAGAGAGAGAGAGAGAGAAGGCAGGGAGAAAAATAATAAATTTGAGACAACTTACTGAATTTGCCATGATTTGGTACTGAATTTCAAGCCAGCCTTTTAATTAACATAACATTATTCTTCACCCAGAAACTGAATAATCTGTAGTGTACAAGAAGTTAAAACGCCTACATTTTCTCCAATTTACTGCCTTTCACAGGCTATGGTCAAAGCCCTGCAGTTCCACCACCCTGTCTTCTGAGCTACCAAAATTGAGATAATGAGGCCCAAGAGACTGTTTTTCCTCTCCAGTGGCAGCTGACGGAGCAGAAAGCTAGGCTTGGCTTACTGACCTTGAAAAGACAGCACTGGGAGGAGAAGGGGCTGACCCACACAGTGAGGTAAGGAAGAGACCTGGGTCTTCTGTGGAAATAGTTAAGTCTCCTTATATGACAGTTCTAGTTACTTCTCACAATACGAGGTGTGGCCACATGTAGTCACCAGGACCCTGGCCACATCAAATGCAGCCTTAACCCCAGGGCAGCTGCAGGGCAGTGCTGGGGCATTAAATCAACTTCATTTTCTTCCTGAAGGATGGATTTATAAATATAGATGAGGATGTTTTACTCTCAACCTGCACTTTTAGTTTCCTTCTCTGCCATCCAACTCATCTTAGCACATACATCCATGTTTCCATCCCTCAGACTGGCTCTCAGTGCTTAGATGCTATCTCCTTGGTATTAGGCAAAATCAGACAGGAAGACAATAAGGCAAAACTATTTAGGGAAATAGGGCCGAGAGGAAATATCAGTATGCCCCCTCATCGTGCATTTTCTCACAGTTTCAAAAATTACATGTAAATCTCTTCTGTAAATCCCAATTCATTTGAAGCATCCAGAGGGACCCAAGCTTAGAGGAACCTATCTACAAAATGAACATTGGCATAAGTATAAGTATTCACTTCCAATTTACCAGCTTAGTAAATGTATTTGTTCATTGAATGTCTTAAGCTGCACACATAGAGCAGATAGTCATTGCATGTCTTCTGCAATCTTCACTTTCTCTGATAATAATCCTCATTCATGAGTTGAACTTTTTTAATACTGTGCTTTACAAAAGAAAGATGCACAGAAATAATGTAAATGAGTATAAAAATGAAATTCAGGATACCAGGGAAAGGATGCAGAGAGAGATGGGGAAAATGGAGAGTAAATGTGTAAAGGCATGGAGAAGGAAATACTGATGTATCTCAGAGTTGTAATATTAGAAGGCATGCAGGGATCTTCAGAATGAGGTAATAATTATGCAGAGGAGCTCACTAATGTCAGGCTAATCTACACACACACACACACACACACACTCAGTTGAGGAGAGCAAGAAATGCTCACTCTCATGTCCATTCTGGTCAACGATATGCATGATATGAACAGGTAATGTATTAGGGCCTGTGGTCCCCAAGTCCTAGGGGTTGGGCCATGGAGACTAGTACAGGTTGCTGGCCTGTTAGGAACTGGGTTACACAGCAGGAAGTGAGCAGCGGGGGTTAAGCTAGTGAAGCTTCATCTGTACTTACAGCCACTTCCCATTGCTTGCATCACCCATAAGCTCCACCTCCTGTCAGATCAGTGGCAGCATTAGATTCCCATAGGAGCGCAAACCCTATTGTAAACTGCACATACAAGGGATCTGGGTTGTGTGCTCCTTCTGAGAATCTAATGCCTGATGATCTGAGCTGGAGCTGAGGCAGTGATGCTAGTGGTGGGGAGCGGCTGCCAATACAGATTACCATTAGCAGAGAGGTTTGCCTGCACATAAATGCAATGTGCTTGAATTATCCCTAAACCATCCCCCTGACCCCTCCAGTCAGTGGAAAAACTGTCTTCCATGAAACCATTCCGTGATGCCAAAAAGGTTGAGGACCACTGCCAGGGCAACAAAAGACATGGCTAGGGAGAGCCGTATGTGCTGGAAGTGCTGCACCAGCAAGCCCATTTTTTGGGGGGGGGAGGGGTGGCAAAAGCAGGGGGACCCAATTACTCAAAGAAATGGGGCTGGACACTCGTTTTCTTTCTGGACTCAAACAACTTGTACGCTACAGATTTCTTGGAAAACAAAAATCATAGCAAGCTTTAGTCTAAAAAAAAAAATCAGATTTCCTGCTGCTGGGATGGTTAACTCGGGACTCGGCTTCTAAATCTACTTTTCCATTTGGCCAATCTTGCAGTGCCTGGTATGTGAAAAGGTTATACACAGTGGAATCGGAATCTGAGATGCATAGCAAAATGATCCATGATATCTCTTAGCCTCTCTTGCTCCCTAGCCACCCCAACCAGCTCGCAGCCCTGCTCACCCTCAATCTCACCACAAAAATTCGTTGACAGGTATGAAAACGTATGCTATATTTGTGTCCTTGGCTCTCTTTAAAATTGTAACATCGCCCTATCTGGAAGGTTCTCCCAACCCCCAAAAGCAGGAAGAACATCTACTGATGATCTGTCAATGCAGAGGGCTGGATGAGCCAGCCCCCCAAATCCCCCCTCCTGCAACTCAACACCCAGGGTGGAAGAAGGGGCAGGAGACACCTCTCGGGAAGGTAATCACTCTACTTCTGAAAGCTTTCTTTGGGCTAGAAAGCAGCAAAGAATAACCCAGGGAGGCACAGTTTCATATTATTGAATTACGATAGATTTTTCTAAATATCATAGGACAGGGGGATAGGCCAGTAGTGGATTTATTTGTTTGTTTCTTTATTTAGTGGTGATTGTAGTGAATATTTTCACTGAATCAAGGTCATTTCAAAAGGCTTGGATGCAGAGTGATTAACAAAAGTTTCATGGTAAGAAGCCTCCTTCATCTTACGTAATTTATAAACCATAGAAGGGTGAAGTATAAAGATGGGGGTTTGGTGTTCCAGTGAAAAGACATAAAAACGAAACGTGCTCCTCAAAGTTAGCACAAAGCATTAATGTTCAAGTTAATTCTTCTCTGCAGTCACATGAGACAGGTCTTTGTAGCACACCAAGGTTGGTTTAATCTTGAAAGCATTGTGAACAGAGAAAACAGCAGTGGACAAAAATAAGGGGCCCAGTTTCAAGAGTCTCCTTAGAAATCTGGGAGAAAGGGAAGCCTGTAATTAGGGCTTGCTGCTCTCCTGCTCTGGGGGTGATGTCATCGCCCGGAGAAAGGCAGCGCTCGGTGCCAGGAATCTGAGCTCACAGCGCTTCAATAACTCAATAGGGTCTCGCATGGGAACTCCTCGTCGTGGTGATTAGCGACCAACATATCTACTTTTTAGGTACCAGTGTTTGGCTAAGGAGAGACAGAAAATTAAAACACCTTTGTAAATGGGAGTCATGTGAGAGAATGTGGCACAGAAGTCCTCCCATTAGAATCATAGGGATGGGACCTAATCACCCGTCAACACCCCTAACACCCTGCCAGACACACACCCACACTTCCCACCGTTTTACAGCGAGGAAACTGAAGCTCAACAGGTGACGTCAAAAGCCGGCTACTCCAGTGCCAGGACTAGAATCTGACTGTCGGAACCCCATATCAGTGCTTTCTGCTGCACCACCCTGGCTCTGTCCACCATCAACTCCCAAACTGTGGCAGTGTGGACACTCAGAACCTCACCCACCTGGAGATCAGAAACTCAGGGACACCCGTTCACATTACATGGGCTTCCAGACTGCGCAGACCCCGAGGGCAAAAGCAGGTCCTGTTGGAGATGATTTCTGCTGCTTGTGTCATTGTGCAGAACGACACTGTGGCACAACCAGCAAAACCGGTTCTAGCTGGAAGAACTGAGCAAGAGTTCTGCCAGAGTCAGGCTGCAATTGACACCCCGTAAATCTGGAATTAATCCCCAAACCTCATTCTAACTAATAGTTTTAACACCTTCCCTGGCCAAACGTTTTTCCTATAATTAAATTAAATTAAATGATCAGAGTTTCATATCCTTTTCTTTTTTTCTGGTCATGCTACATGAGAGAGAGATGTATAATGTAAGTCAGCAACAAAAGAAAGAAGTAGGAGCATGCTCTGGAAAAATCTATAAACCTTATCATCAGGACTTGATTATACTGGTAAGACTGGTGGTAAGACTGCCAAATGCTGAACTGGTTCTCTGTTTGTTTTTAAATAAATGCATCAAAACTTAAATATCCAAATAAAGCTGTCCTTTAACATAATCATCTTGGGAAGACAGTTTTCTCAAATGATGCTGCTGAGGCTTAAACCATATTTGCATAGGGTCTCTTCTGACATTTCTTGCTTCAAAGATAATTTATAAAACCTTATGCAAAAAAAAAAATCTCATTTTTAACCATCAAGTGGTATAATCCAACTTATTGATATGTATTCACATTTAGATCCAAGAGGTTTCCAGTGTTTTTTAAAACACCCTGAAAGATCAAGATTTACCACTAACTGTGGGCATGCAAAAGGATGTCACAGCATCTCCCTCCAAATGCGGTGACAGGAGTCAGCCTCCGGCCTGCCGCCACTGCTGCACTCTGAGAACTGACTGAAGGAACCAAGGCGTGAGAGAGTGCCACTGCCCTGCTCACCTGTTCCCCTGAGCCACAGGGTGGACAGAGCTTACTATGGTTTCAGCCTCCATTGTGTCACCACTCTCCCCACCACCAAAAGCCAATGTGATCCAAGCTGCATCTCAGCAGTCTGGGGGGATGTTGTCGGGCATGAAAACTGAAATGTCCACCAGGGCTAGGAAGGAAAAGTTCCAGAATGGAGAAGGCTAGAGAAGGCAATAAAGAGAGCAGCCAGTACCGCAAAACAGCCTATCATTTCCTTGCAAACACTCGGGCCTATGATTGCCAGAATCTTTAATTATCCAAAAGATCTAAAAACTTGGTTTTAAAAAACAAGAATCTTTTGATTATTAAATGTGAGCTAAAAATGTTAAAATTTGAAATATTTAAGTACATAAGTGCAAAATACACACACACATACATGCATTCTGTGCACCATACAAAGGCTATAAGTCACAAGTTTGTGTCCTCTGACCAAAGTATCATGTGACGCTGAATGGGCCCCCCAGCCCTGAAGCCTACGAAAGATTTCTGTGTGGACGTTACCAACAGGAATTTGAAAGTAAATGAACTGCTCCTAAAATGTCCACAATATGAAAATCACAAACAATTCCACTGTGAGAGGAATGCCTTTTACTTCTTGCTTTGTTGAAAACCTTTTTTCAACAACCATTCGATTTTGTTTTTTGTAGTCTGTGTGTTATAAAAATCAATGATATTTTAAAGAAATGCCTTAGGCTCTGCAGATAGAAAAAAAATCCTCTCAGCCTTCCTAATGAAGTGGATTTAACTTTATGACTTTTCTTTTAAGAGCCCTTCAGCAGTTTGGAGAAAATAATTTGGAACTATTCTTTTATTACTTATTAATTAACCCAGACATCAAACAATTGCAATAACTGATAGTCACTAAAAATATATATTAATGAAATAAAACAAATTTTGCTACAATATGCAATATAGCAAAGCATATGTGAGCTTAAACTTGTCTGCCTGGAACACACATATGTACACATGTGTGCATGTATGTACACATGTGTGCATGCACATACACACCCATATGAGAATGTATAGACAAGAAAAGTAAGCTCCTACATATGATCAATGAGTGGTATAGCAGGAACTGGGCTAAAAGGTCAACTCAGCCCCAAATTAATTATCTCACTGGTTTACCACAGAGCCTGAAGTGTTCAACTGTCCCTTCTAGTTCAGGCATTTTCTTTTAAAGGTCCCCACTGAAATGCAACAGTTAACACATTCATCCATAAGCACTCATTATCTCAGACCCCATGATAATGAAAATTATGGTGATGATCACAGCTCACATTTACAGCTTGCTTTAACACTGATGAGACTCTTCCCGTTGCACAATCTGGTTTCTTCCCAGTGACTCTGAGATAGGTCCCGGTCCCGCCTCTCCACAGTCACAGTTGTACAGATATTGGTTCTGGGCCTCCCTCCCCAGAGCACTGGGCCATCAGGCATCACACCCTCAACATGACGCTGGGTGTGGCAGAGATGAGTGGAATACGGGTTTGTCTGCTTTTGAAGGGGGGAATGAAGGCCCAGGGAGCCCAGATGACTTGCTAAGACTTCCGACCTACCCTGACACTGCGCCACCACACACAGTGCCTCGCAATCTGGCCTCTCAGAGAACAGGGCCCAAGGAAGAAGGGCGCGCATTGTCTGCACTGAGGAAGCATCAGGAACAGAGGAAAGGTGTTCTCAGGAGGAGAAAGGGGCTCACGCAGCTGAGGGGATTAATACAAAAAATGCTGAAAGCCTTTATGTCTTGGGCAGGGAACTTTAAATGCAGGCAGAGTGGAACTCAGAGACAAACTCTGCCTGCAGTTCCGTGTGGGCCCCCACCTCACATCCTGCTTCCTTCCGTGGGAGGCGCTGAGCCACTGGAACCTTCCCCAGGCTGCACTGGCTGGCACTCGGAGTGTCACTGCTTGCCCATTTGGGTCACCTTTCCTCGACCTACAGGCAGTTTCATCTACATTGTTTTATATGTGAGTGAAAGGAGACACTGAGCAATTCATCTTCTCCTACAGTCCTGCCTGCAAACTCCCAACTCACTTCCTTGCTCGCCCAGCCTTCCCCCTGCCCACAGACAATGTGGCATTGACCAGAGTTGTTTGCGTTGACCTTTTCATTAGTTTGAAGACAAAGTCTTCCTACACCCTACCAGAGGGTATGCAAGTGAAGCAGAAAGCAAGCTTAGGTTTCATCTGGGACCTTCCCTTAAGTGCAAAATGAAAGAGACTCATGGCTGGAAAGCAAATCTGGGTATTAATGAGCCCACTTTCTTGTCCAAACCAGGGCAATGGTGCAAATCTCTCCTTAGGGCTCACCTCGCCAGAGATTTTCCCCTGGAACTTCTTAGCCACACTGGCACCCAGAAAAATACAAAAAGCTTAAGCAATCAACTTTGACAAAAGTGGCTCAAGGTCACAGTGGTGGCTGCACTCCAGTCAGTGAAGTTCAGAGACCTGCAGCCCTGCTTCCTACAGCCCTCTCTCAACCAGCTTAAGCCTGGAAAGGGTTGTGGGGTCAGGGGTCCCACCCAGTCCCTTACCTATAAAGACATTAGCTCTGAGCCCTTCCCTACCTCTGGAGGAGGCTTGTGGGGGGCCTTTGTGGGAAGCTGCAGGGAGAAAAGGTCTTCTGGCTTAGTCTTCCCAGCTCCAAGTGCTAAAATGGAGCTTGGGGCCTGAACCATTAGGCTCCTTAACTTCTGCAGGGGGCACAGAGGAGAAGCACACTCCCTTTTCTCCCCTCCCCTCCAAAAAGACAAAAGATAATAGGTTCATTTTCTTTTTATAGGAGGCCACCTAAAGAGACTTTTGAAAAAGAATCACCTGTAGAGAACGGGCACGTTATGTAAGAAGGGCGAACAATGAATCGATGCTACTCTTATCACTCACCTTTGCCTCTTCGTTCACATCCCAGGTAAAGGAAACAGCGTTATACGCAATCTCTTCAATGTTTCCGATCGTATTAAAGCTCTCCTTGTAATCGGCTGTAACATTAAAAAAGAAAAAGGTTTTAAAAGAGTGACTCTGTGACATGTACAGAACCATCATTTTCCAATAGGTAAATTTAAACTTTGCCTATTTTCTTCCGGCTGCCTCCATGGCAACAGTTAAGGGTTTGTGCTCATTGATATTCTTTTGCTAATATTTACTCTGTAGGAATGTAAGCATGTTCCTCTATTAAAAGAGTAAATCCACATGAGCCAATGTTCTTAGTTGATGTGTTTGTTTCATTTTTCACTAGGTTTGTAAAATTACTACAGTTTCTTTTTCCTCCTGAGCCCCATGTCACTTACTTACTCCCTTTCCTCCTACCTAATTTTGCTAGCAGTGCCTAGAATATTCCACTGGGATTTTTTTTTTTTTTTTCTGATGGAACAGAATATTCCATTTATCAGCCAGGCAGCCAGGCCATATCTGGCTTTAGTAAAGAAATCTGAGGGGACAGTAAGAAAATTTGTTAAAATTTTTTTTTGGACTTAGTTACAGAAAGTTGAATTAATTATATTCAGCTCACTGTCGACACCTGTCCATTCAAGGCCCTCTTTTATTTTATGTCTTTATTTAGGTAACATGTATCCGTTTTACCCGCATTCTCTTCCCCTGAAAACACATTAGCTGTCAACATGTTGATATGAGAAAATAAGAAAATGTGAAATACGTTGAGTTGATTGGCCTATCTATGTACATAGCTTTAATTTTCATAAATTCTGTAGTTCTTGGGCTAGGGTTGCCAGATTTTGCAAATACTTCGGATATACTTATCCTCAAAAAGTATTGGTTGTTTATCAGAAATTC
Organism: Lepilemur ruficaudatus; assembly: GCA_963574885.1. Classification (NCBI taxonomy): domain Eukaryota; kingdom Metazoa; phylum Chordata; class Mammalia; order Primates; family Lepilemuridae; genus Lepilemur; species Lepilemur ruficaudatus. Next base: position 23,096 of record CAUYRT010093875.1, read on the forward strand.
AAATTTAACGGGGCACCCTGTATTTTATCTGGCAGTCCTCACTGTGGACCTTTTCAGATCTAACCACATTGCTGGTCACATGCCTATTTCTAGCCATGGGTGCACAGAATTCTGGAGTGATCACTGACCACAATTTACCTGTCCCCTCTCACCAGATATAACCCTTCAGAGATCTTCACACTCTGATGCCACAGATAACACTGTGATAAAAATCTGAATTCCTGGGCATTGCACTGATGGTTGACCACAGAAAAACCTACTCAATGTGCTCTCTGGAATGGCCCTCCAGAATGAGTCTGCCAATCTAGTCTCTCACCGGAATTCTATTTTCCCTCTTTCTCACCAAATTTCTACTTTTCCCCGACTCTAATAGGTACGAACTGATGCTATATTTGCATTTCTTCTGCCACTTGTGAGTCCAAGCATCTCTTCCTAAACAGGATAGCTAACCAGGTGTCTCCTTACGTAAACTGCTTACTCATGCCCTTTGGTCATGTTTCTGTGGTTTCCATAGGGAAATTTTAAATTGAAATATATATCTTTACATTTTAAAGAAAGCTCACATACTTTAATATAAAAGCATGTGTGTTTACCATAGAGAAATCAGAGATCATTAACAAATAAGCAAAATATTTAAAAGCAATCATCATCTATTGACCTACAACCAACTATAAACAAATCTGTGGCATACTTTATCTTTCCTATCTTTCTAGCTCCTTTTCTCAAAAATATATAAATATTTGTATATTTATATACAATAACCATCCATAATGGTTACTGTTTTTAACTTAACACATCTTCAGCACCTTCCTATGTCAATAAACTGGTGTAAAATTACTTTTAATGACTAAATACCACTATATTAGATGTAGTAACTTTATTTTGCTCTTGTTGGTCATTTAGATGATGTCCAATACTTTGCAATCTCAAATAGCATTTCATTTAAGTATCACATATGCTTAATTATATTTCATTAAAATATATTCTCAGAAGTGAAAGTAGGAGGTCAAAGGAAAATATATTTTTAAGTTTTTAATTCCTTTTGTCAAAGTGCTCCTAGAAAGGATGAAACAATTTATATTCAAGATAACAGTGTGTGAGTTCTTGTTTCTTCAAACTGTTTCTTTCCAAATTAATATGCAAAACATTACACCTTATTATTTTAATTAATTTTCACCCTTGATTGCTAATGCAGTTGAACCATCTTTCATTTTGTTTTTGCCTTTTTCTTTCTTTTAAAATTCAAAAATTCAAAATTTCTTTTTGAATTTCATTTTGTTTTGGCTTTTTGAATTTCCTTGTTTTTAAAATTTATTCATTTATTACAACAGTTTGCTATTCTGTCCTTTGCCCATTTTTCTCTTAGGGTAATCAATTTTCTTATGGGTTTTAAAATGAATACTTAACGCTAAGAGAGAAAACCAAAAGGAAAAATAATTTTACATCCTAGAAATTTAGAATAAGCTTTTATGACGATATTGCAGATGATTTTAAATGTAAACCTATGCTTTCAGCAGTTCAGCCAACATCCTAAAATTCTGAACAGAAAAGTAGACCACTAAATTTAAAGAAATCAAATTCCTTGATTCTTTATAAGTAATTGTTTTTAAAAATGGTCTTGCAATTTTGAAGTTTTCAACTTCAAATTTTGAAGTTTTTTTTTTAAAAAGCTTTTAGGTCAATTGTAAATAAGAAAGCAATTGTCATATCTAGAAATGGTTTGGTCAAACATTTACCCTAGATCTCATGAGTTACTACATTATGAGGTTTTATTTTTCCATAGCTTCTCCACATGAAAAATTTCTCTCCTAAAAAATGTATCAGCTCAATAAAAGAAAAAGATTTCAAAAACAAATGCATATCAAAAAAGCTGCACTCATATTTTTATTGCAGCACTATTCACAATAGCAAAGACATGGAATCAACATAAGTGTCCATCACTGGAGGATTGGATAAAGAAAATGCGGTGCATATACACATGGAATACTATTCAACCATGAAAAATGAAGTCATGTCTTTTGCAGCAACACAGATGGAACTGGAGGTCATTATCTTAAGTGAAATAAGCCAGACCCAGAAAGACAAATTTCACATATTCTTGCTCATAAGTGGGTGCTAAAAAAGGTGTACACAAATAAAATAATTTCTGGGTCCTCTCATCTTACACAGGGTCCTCTAATTTTCCCTGTCAGTTTCTATCATCTTCAGTCACTCAATCAACAAACATACTCAAGAAAATTTACTGTGTGCCCTCTATGTGCCAGGCAGTGTCCTCATGCTTGAAAAAGAATAGAAAACAAGACTAGATCCCCGACTGTGTGGCTCTTTCAGTCCAGGAGACAGTATATAAATAAGTAGATAAATAAACAAACAAGATAATTATCCTTAATCTTTTTTAATACCAAAGACAAAAGGACTGGTGAGATTACTTTTTATTGGGTGGTTCCATTACCTTTTTAATTTCCTTCTAGCATGTACAATTATTTTATTTATCTGTTTACTGTTTATAACCAGCATTTCTCATTAACTACGTAATGTTATATGAGGGTGAGGAACTTGTCTTACATAGTGCTGCTTTCTCAGAGCTTAACATTTTACATGTAAGTTGTACTCCATAAATTTGATGAATGAATGAATAAATGAATCCATAAACATTCTAAACAGAAGATGTAACTAAGAGATTAATATCATGCACTCCTCTCCAGCCTTATACAAGAAATGACTGTTCATCTCCACTCTTTGTTTTTAGTCTCTACAGATGGCAAGATAGCCCTGCTCCCACTTCCTGACTGTCTAAGTTTTCTAAAAGACTAAACAGCTGATGTATGTTGATGTTGCTTTGTCCACATGCATAGACTGTCCAAAGCACAAAATGCTAATGGATGTGTCTCCTGCTTCTGAAAGCTGGGTTGATGTCCTCTGATAAGTGTTGTTTGCTTAAGGGTTTATGACCCATAATAGGAAGAGAAACTTAGCAGCCTAGTGTTAAACCTTCCTTAATTTATTTCCTCAAGGAAGTTTTTCACCCAAATTTTGCAAATGTTGATAGTTGCCGCCAGTAAAAAGTATTGCAATGAGCTGCTGTATTGGTTTGCTAGAGCTGCCACAACAAATCACCACAAACTTAGTGGCTTCCAACAACAGGAATGTATTATCTCACAGTTCTGGAGGCTAGAAGTTCTAAAGAAAGGTGTCAGCAGGGTTGGTTCCCCCAGAAGCTCTGTGGGGGGACCTGGCCCATGCCTCTCTCCCAGCTTCTGGTGGTTGCCAGCGATCCTAGACACTCTGAACTGGCAGCTATGACACTCACCCTCTGTCTCTGTCTTCACATGGTATTCTCTTCTGTGTCTCTGTGTCTGTTTTCCCCTTCTCTTCTCTTCTAAGGACTTGTTACTGGGGTCCACCTTAAGACAGGACCCTCTCATCTAGAGATGTGTAACTTAATTACATCTGCAAAGACCTTTTCCCCAAATAAAGTCATATTAATAGGTTCTGGGAGTTGGGACATGGACATATCATTTTCGAGGGTCCCCATTCAACTTCCTGCATCTGGGATTCCCTTCTATGATTGGAAACCATGTGATTGGAGTGAATGGCTTCTTTTTGCATGATAGCTACTACAGCTGAAAAATAATTGCCCCACTTTAAAAGAAGTATAAAACACATAGTTGTGAACATATTAAATTTTGCATGGAGTTTTTTTTCCCCCTAAAAAAGGTCATGAGGCCACATAAAAACTACCATGTTTCATACACTGGTTTGTAAAACGCTTGGTGAGGACAGGTAAACAGATAGGAAAATGGCTTAAATATTTCCAAAAACAGGCATGATGCAATAAAGTTTTTATTGGCTGAAGTACGTTTTTTAAAAAGTTATACCAACTGACCTGAGTTGGTATAACAAGTTCTTATTAATCTTGGTAATTTACACACAAAGGGACAATCCTAAGGTACACAAGTAGCTTGAACTATCAAAAAGAATGAAACCACAGGAAGAAGAAATGAGAGTCTGTCTAATGAAACGAGAATGAAGTTGATCTTGTTGTTAATGGCGTGTTGCTAGTGAGAGCGCCAAAATTTCCAGGGTCCTCTCTGAGGCTGTGTGTGTCCTCGGATTGTCAGAGTGAGGAGTGTGGGAATGCACGGCCATGCCTATTCTCCAGGGCCTGTTAGGATGTCCCCAAAGTAGAAGGAGTGTTTCTGGATTCCCATAGCTTCCAGGCTTGTGAGGCTGTTCTGTAACAGTGCTTCCCAAATCTTGGGGTGCATCAGAGTCATTGGTAAAATGTAGATGCCTGGGCCCATTCTCAGAGGTTCTGATTACACAGGTCTGGAGTGTGGCCAAGAATTTGCATTTCTTACAAGCTCTAACGTGGAGCTGATGCTGCTGATCTGAGACCACACTTTGGAACGCTGGTCTACTGCAGATGAAAGGGCCAAAATAATTAAAAGGGGCAATTTAATTATTGGATTCTTTGGGTGCATTTGATTCACTCCCCATACAGTCTTAGAAAGCATTAATCTACCATATAAATCCCATGTCAACTATCAATGAAGTCCATGTGACAGTTCTTCTTCCCAAAATAGTTCCCTTCTTGGGAGGACCAAACACCACATATGGTAGGACAGGCAGTTACTACACAGTGAGACTGAAGCACCACCTGCCCCAAGGTGTCTGCTTGTTCTCATGCCTGGAATCCCATCTGGAAACACTCAGTCCTTCGGATAAAGGCATTGTCATCTCTTGGCATTAAAATGCAAATGCTCTTGGGATAATAACTGCCACAAACCTGTGCCAAGCCAATGCCCAGCGTTTGGCCAACATTACCTCAGCTAATCTTTGCAACCACTCCATGAGGTAGGTATCAGTGTCCTACTTCTACACAGAAGTTAAGCAGCTTGTGGAAAATCACACAGCTGGTAACAAGCCAACCTGTGATTTGGACCCAGGACTGTTTGATGCCAAAGGCCATACTTCCAACCATTGCCTATATTTTATCTTGCAAATTTAGCTTGCAAATTAAACAATAAATTGTCAGCAGGTATGGAGATCATGGCACATCCCACAATGATTACTAGTTTGTAGAGAAGCACTGAGAGGATGTAAGTTCAATGAGGCATTTGGGACCGCTGCAGATTCCTTGACCAAGAAGAGCGAGGTTAGGGTGCTTTAGTAGAGAGGGGGCCAACAAGGTAATATCTCCATACACTGAAAGCACCACAAAGACTGAAAGAAAAGTTCAAAAGCTAGCCCTTCTAAGAAAGCATGAGGTGTCGGTGTTGGCATGGGGAGGGGAAAATGATAAACTTTATAGAACTTTGGCAAAGGGCTGCTGAGTAGGAGTGAATGTGCAATGCTTTCTACACTGTTTCTGGCAAGTTATATTCTGCACAGATATTATGGGATTCGATTCTGTTTTAATTGTTACGGGAAGTATGGCGGTGGGTCCTTTTGTTATCTTTTTTATTTTTTATCTTTTGCATATAATCACTGGTCTGTTAATAGGTTTTTAAATTCAGACTTTTGTAGACAGAGTTTTCATCAAACTGATTGTAGGTCTGAGTGTGATCCTGGAATGCCGTCAAAGGAAATGTTAATTCCTTCACCTTAATTAAGCTTTGCATGCTTGGTAAATTATAACTACCCCTTTTAATTATTTTTTGTATATATTGTTGGAGATTAAAAGGAGTGGCATAATTAATATAAAGATTGCTTCTCTTCTGAAAGGTGCAGATTCTGTCTGGGCTAGTGAAATAATGAGGCTGGAATGCTGAAGACAGCTCTGGGCACTATTGCCAATTCAGAGCACACACACCACAGCCTAACAAGATGCTTTTTGTAGAAAGCTAAGAACTTAGAAGTTCTAGCTTATATATTTGGAGTCATGATGTTACAAGTCCGTTAACAGGGTGACAACCATGGCACAAGGAGAAAGGACACTGGAGGTGGAGATACATGGAACTCAATTTAATTTTCTATCCTCCCACCAAGCCCTGAGACTTTCAGTGAGTTAAGTGAACCCTCTGAACTTGTATTTCCTCAGCTATGAAACAGAGACAAGAGCTCAGACAACAGAGCCCTGAGAGTCCCATAGTGGATGATGGGACCAATACTCACCCCCATCCTACCTGTCCTCAAACATCAACTTCCTCCTGTCTGCAAGGCCAAATAGGATCAGCTCAGATTCAGGACACTACAGAGTCACTCTAGGAGCATTCACTCTGACTTGAAATAGGTAGACTAAATAAACTCTAGGCTAAGTGGGTTCCAAGAATTTTTTCTGTTTTCAAAATCAAAGCAGCAGCTTCTTAAAAGCTGAATGACTCAAAAAGAACTCACTAATGAGTTCATTATTTCCTTTATAATGCTTTACAAAGTTAGAGGTAACTTGTGGTTCCCTAAATGTGTTGACATTTGAGCTTATTTTTAGGGGCACTAAATATATTTCCATCATTTGGTCCTGGCCATGGGCAAATAACAATAACATAATAATAATAATAACCATTTTTTGAGAGCCAAGTGTGGGCTTGGTCCTGTGCTAAAAATAAACACTTCACAAACATTACCTCAGACAATTCTCATTGGTAGCTTTTTTGCCATTATTCTCACTTCATAGAGTAGGAAACAGGCAGACACAGTAAGTGCACTCCCCTCCCCCATAGTTATAAGGGGCCACGCTTGGATTAGAACCCAAGAAGTCCTGTCTGTGCACAAAGCAAGAGCCCTCTGACTTCTGTCATATGCAACCTCTCAAATGAGGACCTTTCCACACATAACAAAGAACAATGATGGCTGAAATTGTGAAAACATAACAAGTGACTGGCATAGAGTGACTTTTTGATATTTTTAAAGGTGTAATTGTTAATAATATTATCACTATTTACTCTCCATGGCTTATTATAACACCCTCACAGATACCATTTAAGACGGAATCTTTTGGAACTTTCTCTTTAGGCTAAATCCAATATTTTATTTGTGTTTGATTTTCTTCCTCTTTCTAGAGAAGTAATTACATAGGCAATGTTATAACTTTCAAATTATCTTGACCATAGAGTATGAAAAACATTTTACACTGTAGCCCATAACTATGTTCCATATATGCTACTATTTTTTTTATTCTATTTGATTTCATTTTTTAAAGAATGCTGGTCCTGGACAGCAAACTTGTTTCAGTGTGACAATATAAGTCATATCCTGTGTGTAGACACGTAAACACACATGCATGTGTGCCTATATATGCACCATGGCTTGCGGCTCTGAATTTAGTAACTCAGATGGGCTTAACATTAAACTTTTCTCATTAGTCCATGTGCCTCAGGGAGATTTAACTTTAAATATTTTATCTCTGGTCCCCAAATGTAATTTGTGAATCATAAAAAAGGTACCTGGCACTTTCTGATAGTTTTCTAAATGAATGAAGACATGGACTGTGCTTTGGTACACAACTTGTACACTGTGTGAACCACTCATATATATTCCAGTTTGCCATTCTTCATGCTGTTACTTAGTATATTAAGACTCTTGGGGGGAAATGTGGGGACGAGAGGTTATAGGCGCACAGGATTAGCAGTTCCCAACTGGATAACCCACCATAATCATTTCAGACCTACAAACAGGCCTCCCTCCGACACAAAACTCTCTAACCTTTCCCACCCCCAGATGTATTTCCAGAAACTATAACATTTGGTTAAGCCAACTCTAATTTATAAAAGAAAATTGAACTCTTTCTCAAATGATGGTACTTTATATTAATTGTGAGTCTCAAGAATTGCTATCCTATAAGACAGTCTCTCTCAAAAGCCCATTCTAGTATCTAACAACCCTCAGTATCAGAATTAATTTTCAAACACATATAGTTGTACTTTAGAGCTGTAGACTGAATAGATGCAAACAAAAGAAATGACTTTTTGGTAATTAATGGTGCAGCACACAGACATGTTACAAAGACTGTAAAAAAAATCCTCAAGTGGATTGTCTTTCACTAAATGTGAACCACAAGCCCAACTCCTTCAGCAACTCAAGATACATTAAGATTAACCTCCATTTTCAACCTCCCCAATTGTCCCTGGGGGCTCAGTCACACATACAGAACTAGTTACCTGACATAGGATGATACATCTGTTACGTGCATGATGGGGGCTGGGGGTGGGAGGTAGCTCATTGACTGTTCTGGTTTGTTACAGGAATGCCTTTTGCATTGGCTGCTATTTGAATGACTCGTGCTGCTATTCCTGTTCACTTTTACTCATTTTCCATCAATTCTGACATTAAAGGATTGTGATATTTCAAAATTGAAATTATCATTTCCTTAAATATGTTTCTTTGAGAAGATAAATTTGTCCTTCAAAGGAGGGAAGCTGCTGCTGTTGTTACTATTTGCCTTTGTGATGCTGACCACAGCATCTGGGGACTCTAGGAGCAAGGTCATTTGAACCAGCAATGAATGACCTTGGAAAAGCTATGGGACCTCACCAAGCTGGTTGCCCTACCTGTAAGAGGGAGCTATTACAGCACCTACTTCACAGGATTGCTGAACAACAATGAGACTCTCTTTTATTAAGCGCTGAGCTATTTCAATACTTGTCTTTTCAAAAGCAGAGAAACTATGGTGGTCCACATTCCTGGAGCCTGTTCAAAGAGTTTTCTTCAGCTTAGTTTCCCCTTATTTCAGCTTCTACAGCCTCAAAGAGTTTTGGAAAAACTTGGCAAGTTTTAGGTTTTGTAAACAAAGAAGAAAAACTTTAAATTTGCCTAAATTTGCACTTAGGGACATTGCAAAGACACAAATTTGTTTCTATTCAAAGACACAGGGAGAGAGAAACTTTTAGTAGATGCTGGAGGCTGGTTAAAAAGACTAGCTCTGTAGTTTTGTTCAGGAAATAGATGAGTCTCCGAAAACTATTGGACTGTATCTCCAGATATTTTTGTCATTTTTAAGCCAATCCAATAATACTAAAAAATGTAAGACTATGGAAGTACCCGAGGTTTCATCACTAAATGCAAATAAATAGGTCCCAAGCGGAAAAAAAAAAATGAAATCAAATAAAAGTATAAGTTCCATGTTCAAGATGAAAGCATGATGCTATAGCTATTGATATAGCAAAGGTCCCACCAATTAGGAGAAAAACAACTCAGTGCCCAGTAAATGTGGAAACAAAAAGATGGAAGACAGGAAATACAGCATTTTACAGCACTAAGCATGGTAGGTCTATTAGCAGTTTCAGGTGTGTGTGTGCATGTATGTGTTTTAGTTTTGAAACCTCATCTAAACCAGCATCTCTTTATGGGACAGCTTTACCCTCTCACTAAAACAGATTCTCAGAGGGGTCTTCAAGCATCCATTCCATGCTTTCATCCTCTCTGTAACATTCCTTCTGATTAACCACTCAGGGCTATAAAATTGCCAGAAACAAGAAAACTATCAGAAAAGGCTTATTAAACAATAACGTCCTGGAACCGGATAAACAGACTTCCTAGGGAAAGTGAAAAAAAAATGGTTGGGGGCCACATTAATTGTAAGTTTTAATTTCCAAATCTAACTACTCTTTATTTTGAAAGTTTTCCTTTAAACAATTTCTCATTTGCTTGCTTCAGGTAAACAGTAATAATTTCAAGTCATGTTTAAAAGAGGAAATTTCCCCTGGTTTATCAGTATGTATATTATGTTTCTATGCTAGCAATTACATCTTAGAGGTGTCTAGGTTTTATCAAAACGTTTATGGTATGATAAAATAATGTTTAAATATAAGAAATTAAAATACCAAAAGCACAGGTAGCCCCCTAGCATCCAGAAAAATACTACCAAGGATGATTCTTTCAGCATGAAAGAGAAGAGAGTCCAATCCCAGCTAGATTTCCCATTTAACTAGACTTATGCCTGTTTACCAGAACTGTCACCTAAAGACACAAAATCACACATGGCAATGTGCTCATCAACTATGTAACATTGGTTGAGCATCTGTCTATTCTGTGTCAGGTTCTGTAGCAGGTGCTGAGTATATAAAGGTTAAAAAGAAAAATCCCCATTCAAAAATTCAGCACGGTGGCTCACACCTTGTAATGCTAGCACTTTAGGAGGCTGAGGTGGGAGAATTGCTTGAGGCCAGGAGTTCTAGAACAGCCTGAGCAAGAGCAAGACTCCATCTCTACAAAAAATTAGCTGGGCATGGTGGTGTGTGCCTGTAGTCCTAGCTACTTGGTAGGCTGAGGCAGGAGGATTGCTTGAGCTTAGGAGTTGGAAGTTGCAGTGAGCTATGATGATGCCACTGCACTCCAGCCTGGGCAACAGAGCAAGATTCTGTCTAAAAAAAAAAAAAAAAAAAAAATCAGCATCTAGTGGGATGGACAGACTGTAAACTGATGAACCAAGTAAAACTTGGCTTAGTGCTATTGTCAAAATCTAATCCCTGCCCATGGAGAGAGCGGCTGACTCCGCCTGGGAAGATTAGGAAGAGCTCACCGAAGTGGGGACCAGGGATCAAGGTCTTAAGGTGTGAGATGTCTTCCAGGTGAAGGAGGGAGGGAGGGACATTCTAGGCAAGGAGGACCCTAGAGAAGGAACAATGGAGAGGCTGGAAGTAAATAAGAAAAAGTAGTGAGAAATGGAATTACCCCTATGGATTTGGCAATTAAAAATATTAATAAAAGAATACACTGGGTTGAGACACGAGCAATAGTTTAAGATGTGAGGTAGAAAGTGTAGGCTTCTCTTAAGAAATGTGGTGTGGAAGAAAAGTGGAAAACCCAGCAATAGCTTAAAAGAGAGTTTGCAGGGATTGGAGACTGGGGCTGGGGCTGGGCCCTGGACCCTTCCCTGAGGGGAAGCAGGAGGACCCCTGGGACCAGTGGGGGAAGTGATTCTCCCCAGGAGTGTTGGCCCCAACAGAATGAGTTTCTAGGATTCACACTGGGACTGCATGCAACAAATGGGAACCCACAGTGGCTCAATTATTATTGAAAAATTTCTGCCTGAACAAATATTAAATGTAAAGAATACTTGCATTTTACAGAGTTTTAAATTACTCAACCTTCATAGCCTACCACACTTTTATCACATAAATGTTTTCTAACCAAAGTTGAAGATGAAAAGGAATTTTCAATAGCTACAGCTCCAACACTCCTCTATAAAACAGAACACGTCTTACTTACACTGCCCATGCGTGTGGTAACTGCTGGAGCTGGTGAAGCAGAGAGGAATAGTCTGGAGCGGCAGGGGGGCAGCTCCAGGCCCACACTGCAGGCAGGTCCTCCTGCAAAGGTCCTGGGGAGGAGGTGGGGATGGAGCTTGCCCTTCTGACTTAGCTCTGACTCGCAGCCTGGACTCTCACCAGCCCTTGGGTTTTGTTTTTAAAGTTGGGGGCTCTCAAGAGGTTTGGTTTGGCTTTTAATCAAATTTACTTTTCATATCTATTCAGCGGTATGGAACAGCCTTTAGAAAAGCATCTAAAAATGAAATTCCATTTACTTGAGTAATTTTTAAAGGAGAGAAGACCCACATTTTCCAGACTGCAGGGAGAAAGCAGGTTTGGATAATTCTGGGGGAAGAATGGCCCTCGGACCAGAGAACTGAACTAGGCGGGAGGGTGGGAAACCCTGGTGCAGAAAATGAATGGCCAGTTGCTGGATGCTCTTGTCTCCTAGGCCTGCATGGCCCACAAATTCACACTCCCTGGCTACCTGACCTCTGAAAAGGCAGACATTGTCTCTTCCCACATGCCACCTCGAATCTCCACCCTCCCACTTTTCCACAGAGCTCTCAGAGGGGCCCAGCCCAGGACTGGCTATAAACACTGCAAGAAAGCATGCTGCAGGCACACCCAAAGCGTTTCCTCTTAAAAAAAAAAACAAAAAAAACTCAAGAAAAAATATTATTTAATTTTAATTAAAATTCCTATTTGAAAGTTGAGTATGACTCCAGATTGAAAAGATCTTCTAGGCCAGGGCAAAACAGCCAAGCTGAAAAATTCACCGTGGTCAGCTAAACTCTGTTCCAGAGCAGTTGGAAAGGCTTCCTTCGACCCGCGCAAAGAGGACTATGGGGAATCAAGCTTGAAGAAATGTTTTGATTTCATTGAAACCTAAGTTTTCACAGAAAGCTTTTACCCTAATATAAAACTATTATGAACAGAGCACAATTTAAAAATCAGCTCTTAAGAAATACATTTGTGTTAGGACACAGACGAAAATCCTATAATCACATGCTAATAACTGAAAATGTACTATAATTGCCTGGTAATTGCCATGGAAAACTACAGGATTAATATTAACAATGTAACTAACAAATCCTGACACAGGGAAGATTACTGTGAACCAGAATTTAAGATAGAGATTGAATAAAGGGCGTACAGTTGGTTTCACAATTAACTACAACCTCTATCAGTAACGGCTACCCTGGGTGTGTCTGGAGAGTAATGATGCTTATTGAGACGCGCTGGTGGAGTGGCTCACCGCATCCCAATCCACACGGCCCATTCTCAAAGCACAAAACCTGTGCTGTGCATTGTTTTGGGACATCTGCGCCACCACGTAGTAAACAAATTCTTAATTCTGTTCAGTGGAAAGAAATTATATGCAAATGTGCTACAAATTAACTGTTGTAGCTTCTGGTTTTTAATTCTATTTGAAGTGAATATAAGTTGTTGAATGTCTTCTAATTTTCCTTCTTCACTGAAAGATAACAAATAGAAAAACATGTCTTCCCCAGAAATGGCTTTGGAATTATCCACCATATGAGGAGGCTTGATTAATATCTAGTTCAGCTCATTCGTTAATTTGTGATTCATTTCAAATATTTTTAAAGTGGCTCACACAATTGTGCAAAACTGGGTAACTGCACTGTGCGAGTCCCAGGGAACCCCCTCCCTGCTCTGTGTGTAGATGGGTACTTCAAAATCACTGCCCCTGGCTCAACTCAGTACCTGGCCAACCTCTGCTTTCCCAGCATGGCCACGTGGCTGCTCCGGTCTCCAGTCTCTCCGGGCAGGGCATCCACCCAGCTAGCAAAGCTGCGCTTTTCTTTCGTGATCCTTTTCTTCCCCCACAGCCAGTCAGTCATCAAGGCTCTATCAGCCCTGCAGTTTGTCTCTCATTCCCAGTCAGCTTCGTATTTCCCCTTGGCAATGCATGCCTCTGAGTGCTTGTCTGTCACCTGCCGGTCCCCATCGCCAGTCTCTCCCCCACTGCCTCCCATTCCCCAGGAGGCCCAGAATTACCTCTCTGAAATACAGATATCAACCCACTACAATCCTCCCATCAATCCTCAATGGTTATCCAAAGCCTCCAAAATCAAGTACTGTGACTCATTAAAGAGAAATTTCATTTCATCCCAGGATTCTATTTGCCTGTTACTTCTGCACATTCTCCACTGTCTGTCCTTATCAGAGTTCTAGGAGGACTGATGTGCAAATTTAACACAGCCACTTGGATGAATGGCAGTATGTCAGTCAATTGCTACGTATCCCTGGATCTCTAAAATCCACTTTGTTCAACCACAGAAAAATATGGATTCTCTAAAAAGACGGTATGCAACATAAAAAAGCATAAACACGTGCCAGATACACACACACTTGACTATCTCCCCAACAAAACTGCAAAACAAGACTTTGTGTAACCAAGATAATGTTAAAGCAGCAGAGGATGCTGCTTGGTGATTGATGGCTTGGTGATTGATGTTCCTCCGCAAAGACTCCAGGGTGGGTGTTTGCAGAGGAACTGAAATAGCATTTCCACACATTCTACCTGCAGCTCTGAGGTTTGGCACCAGGACTCAGGTGGCAAGAACGAGTGAAGCTCTAACACCTGGAGCCTCTTGGGTCCGTGGACCCCTCTCCTCCCTCCCAGGCTCAGCTGACCTCCAGAGCTTCAGGCTGCGCCACGTGGAAACAGCCTAATCAGAGCTTCTTTTAGAGCTTGAGACCAGCAAGTTCCATCGATGCTTCATATCCCTACCACTCCAACATTCTCCTTAAAGAAAGCAAGCCTTTCCACAGCCTCGTTTACTCGGAACTTCCTTCTTTCATTTGACTCAATTAACACTCTCACTAGCATGTGGTGTGAGGGTACCCACCCTCCTGCCTTTGCTGATAGTCCTTTCAGACTTTATAAAATAATGTGCAATCTCATTTTTATTTGTTTGTCTTGATTACTGTACCTCTGCAAGTGCTATTTCCATGGCTTGCAGCATCCGTTCCTACTTTTCTGACCTCATCTGCCCTTGTTATCCTTTCAGATGGGTCTCAGAAACATCTCCTCTGGGGAACGCTCCTCTGTGCTGCCACTTACCATGTGATGTCTTAGCTGTTCATCTTCCTGCCCCTGGACTTGAGCAGTCTGAAGTCAGGGCTCTGCCTTAATTATATGTGAATTGTCAGTGCCTAATAAAGGGTCTGGCACATAGCAGGTGCTCCATAAATGAATATGGAATGACTATGCCTTTACTCAAACTGGCACCACCCTAACTAATATGGGACCACACTAACTCCATGTCTCTTTATAAATGAGTTTTCACACTTAGAGACAATGAAACTACAAACATAATTTAAGTAGCTATTCCACATAGGAGATATAACTGACATAGGAATGCTCCTTGGACTGTAGAATGTAAACTTATTTACGACCTTGAATAATTGTTGTTATTCAAGGAGCTTACAAGAAAGAACTTGTGAGACTTGGAGAAATTTGCTTATGTCTTTTGAAAAGCATTTGGGCCTGGGTTTGTTTGGTTTACTTTTATCAAGTTAGAGCAAACTGCTAATGTTTTCTTGCCCTGCCTCCAACTCCTGCCAAACAGTTTATGACCTAATGCACAAGAACCACATATCTAAACTGGCATTCATAAATGTCAGAGCCAGCAGTGGCCAAGAGTCCCACCACCCAGACTGTAAAACGTCCTCCCTGTCTGGAGAAGGAGCGCACACTGAAGGATCAGGATGTCTGCAGGTCAGTCACTCTCCATGGAATCAGCATCTGGTGTGTGTCACGAACCAGCTAGGGACTGGGGTACAAAGGTAGCATATAGTGGAGAGAGGGCATCAAATTTAAAATAAGGGAGGGGGTGCAAATTCTGGCATTCTAGAGTTTCCATCCCACCTACACCACCTACCGGGTATGTGACCTTGGGTACAATTCTTACCCCTCACCATCTCAGCTTTTAAACAACAAAATGGGTTGTTTGAGGATGAAAGACAAAATGTCTCATGTAGCTGAAGAGCCTGGGACGTAGGAGGCAATAAGCACATGGCAGCTGTTGTGAAGACACAGCTCACTCCTTCAAGAGGCCTACCTTCTGCCAGATTAACGGCAGCTTCGCGCACACGTTCACCCATTCATTCATTCATTCGTTCATGAAGTACGTACTGAACACTATCTCTCAGGCCCTGTGCTAAGCACGAGGGCTAAAGCAGGAAACAAAAGAGACACGTCTCTGCTCTTGTGGCGCTCACCTTCTAGGAGGAGGGGGAGCAATAAGAAATAGAAACATAAATAAATAACACATTGGGTGGTGAGGAGTGCTCTGAAGTAAAGCAAAAAGAGATAGAGTGATAATGGTGTGCTGTTCAGGTAAGGTTACGGGGATGGTCTCCCCGATGAGGCTGTGAAGAAGTGAGGGCACAGCGGTGTGAGCACCCATCCAAAGAGCATCCCAGGCCCAGGGGTAGCCATGCGGGGACAGCCTCCTGGGGAGCCTGCAGAGCTGAGGCTCCAAGCCCTCCGAGGAGCGGCCTCCTTCCCTTTGTCCCCGGCTTTAGGATCCCGCTCTTCTTCTCATGGACCCACAGACACACCCTGATGGAAACACTGGCGTGGGGGCCTCTGACCCAGGCAGCCAGCAAGCACACCAGCCAGCACACTGAGGGGCTGCTCCAAGGATTGGGTGTAGGAGATGAGGGCAGCCTCAAAGAACCACTGAACCCCCTAGTCCAAGTGACATAAGTGTATGTAAGGAAAGATACCAGAATGTCTGCCAGGCATCACCATTACAGGATGCCAGAGACGATGCACATCCTTAAGCTTGAGTGCTGAGGGTATGCCGGGTAAAGGAAAGACACAACTGGAGGCGAGAGCCCCATGGGTGAAGGCTCGGAGTGCAGGTAGAGAGGCAGGGTGCAGGAGGGAGGCCCAGGCACCTCTGAAAGTGAGATGACAAAATCACACACGCCCATTCACACAAAACTGTGTTGTGCACAATTTGGAATTTGAGGTTCCCTGAAAGCCCATCATGCAGAAACTCCAAGAGCCACTGGTTAAGAACCCTTGTCTCTAAAGGGACCTCATCTTGGTCTCTAACTCTAGCTTCAGGGTCACTACCTGGATGGCTCAGTTGAACTTGGGGAACATTGGTGCTGGTGCAGATTTGGAAACTGCAGCTTTTAAGCCCTATCTTTAACCTCCAGCTTCATGGAAGTTTTGAAAAAGAAATGCATTAAATAAGTTTAGATTCTTCCTTTTCTTGACTAGGCCATTCATTAGAAGGTTCTCAACCCAAATTGGCAAATGTATACCGCATGTGCCATCTGCCTTCCTTCACCCTCAGCAAGCGCTGATAACCCCCTGCAATACTCCTGGTGGAGCCAATGGTGGCCTAAGAAACATCCTCAACGCCACACTCCAGAATCACTGCAGATGGTGACACGTGGCACACAGACATCTGTGCTATCACAGCATCAGCTCTTCTTTATATTGGAAGTGGTGTTTACAACCCACTGGCAGAGGAACACATAGTTTGAATTTTTTTTTTTTTTTAATCTAGCAAAGGAATGAATTACATGGGATTTTTGCATATTTCCTCACAATGTGAACAGTTGTCAGGCTGAGGTTAGGAATAGAGATTGTGCTCAGAAAATACATGTTCCATTTGAAGCTAAGGAGCTGATTTATACCTTGGTCTCGGGTTGAAAGCAAGTACCCCAGCTACCCCTGAAGCTACTTAGCAAAAGTCACAAATCTCGAACATAAAGCGTGTGTGTCTATGCATGTGCGTGTGTGTGTGCGCTCACACGTGTGTACAGGGAGAAAAGTCTGAAAGCAGGCAGGAGGTATTAAAGAAGAAAGATAAGATTTGAAGTCTTACAAAATCTGAAAAATCACTCTGGTCTCAGAAGAGTAAACCCTGTAACAATATCAAAGTAAAATCAACAAGTATGCCAGTAAAACGCTCTTATTATTTGCCTTATTTGGACCTAGTCCATATTTCTATTTAATTGCCCCTCTCATTTTCTTGGGTAATAATTATAAGGCTAACTTTTCAAATAAAGTAAAATTGTTCCTCTGCTCTATGCAGATTTGTTGCGAAGCAAGTTAAGGCAAGTATTCCCAACCCCCCTCGTCCTAGGGGGCAGTCACTAGGACCCAGCCAGTCTGGGGGTTCACTTATCATCCCAGGTTGGGAAGACTGTTCCTATCCCAGCTCTTGCACTAATTATCCAGGACAAGTCACTGATAGGGTGGGTCGTGCGCCTTTCTAGGTTTCAGTTTTCTTGTTTATTAGATAAATATGTTTGACTAGTTAATAGAATGGGTGTTCGTCTGTGATGGGGGCTGGAGAGTGGCTTAACCATTTTGCAGGACAAACCAATAACTATTAATAGTTTAAATACGTTCGATGGTGCGTCTGTAATTCTAACTTAGGCACTAAATGCTCTGCCGTTGGTCAAGGAGCCCTAGCAAGGGTGAAATGGACAGTCTGAAAAACCCTCATTGCAGGGTGTAAAAAATCAAAGCAAACATCCTTTGGATGGGTCAGTAATACCTTCTGAGATATTCAACATGATAGAAGCCTTCACTATGCCTGCATTCACTGGGCCTGCTGCCTCTTGGTGTGTAACATGATAACAGCCTATGTTTGAGAAATGACTTATTTCTTGCAGAAATAGCATGTATATAAAGTGGCAAAATTACTTAAAAACACATACATCACTGTGTTTGAAAGTAATTTTTAAGTAATTTTTGGAAACTTTTTGCTTTTTGAGATAGAGTCTCACTCTGTTGCTACCTGGGGTAGAGTACAGTGGCATCATTATAGCTCACTGCAACCTCAAACTCCTGGACTCAAGCAATCCTCCTGCCTCAGCCTCCCGAGAAGCTGGGACTACAGGTCCATGCCACCATGCCTGGCTAATTTTTTCTATTTTTGGTAGAGAACGGGTCTCACTCTTACTCAGGCTGGTCTCGAACTCCTGACCTCAACCAATCCTCCTTCCTCAGCCTCCCAGAGGGCTAGGATTACAGGTGTGAGCCACTGCACCCAGACAACTTTTGGAAACTTTAAGATCCGCTCCCTGATTTTTCCCTACTTTGCTCTGTATCTGAGAGGTTGATTTCTGCAAACTTCATTTCCTTAAGTCACGTGCCTGCTGGCTTCAAGTTAAATTTTGCCAATGGGAAGCAATGGTAGGAGATGCAGAGGTTGAGAGAAACCAGGGCATTTCTCCTCCTTTCTCTCAGCATGGAGAGTGCCTCTGTGGATCTGCCTTCCATGGGGAAGCTGCTCCCTCTGTGGTCCCAGCTCCTGCTGGGTGGCTCCTCTAACACCCACCTCCTCTTCCCTTTGATTCTCCAGCCCTGCAGGCACTAGCTGGATTGCCTCACTGTGCCTTCAGCCTTTCCAACCTTGGCAATGAATGCCCTCCACTGAGCTCTGCCTTCCCAACCAGATCTTGGGTGATGCACTATCCAGAGGGCTACTGGTCTCTAGAGAACACATGTTGGTTAGGAGCGTACAGACTCCTAGAAATGAATGTGGCAGACTCACTCCTTCAGACTGGCAGGGAAGGTCTGTCTGATGGTCCAGTCGTCTGACCACCTAGTACTCCTTGCACTGGGCATGTGTTGGAGCAAAAGGAACACTGGATGGACAACGAGAGAACTAGAAACTCACTGTGTAGTCATGTGACCTTTGCCAAGGGCCTTAGAGCCACAAAAACTGGGGTTAATTTGTGTTGCAGAAGAGTTCATCTGGCCTGCTGACTGCCTATTTGCTCAAACAGGGAGAGCATGGAAACATGTTTTGGAAATCGAAATGGTCATTGAAAATCTCAACTTATGACTATAATTATATGGGACACAGTTGACGTTCATGGAACAGAAAATGTTTTGCTCTTGGCTTAGCCCAGTTTTCATTTCTCAGCCTGATGTGTACTAAATGTCCTAACACAGGAAAACTACATCAGCCAGTGCCTGGCACGTCAGGAGAGCCGTGTGGCTCCTGGCTGAGATCACCACACAGGGCTCCCCTTGGCAGGGAGGCAAAATGTCAGCTTATCAAGGACTGTGCAGGGAGGCCGAGGCCAACTTACCAATGTCAAGGACCCTCTGCTTCGCCGTATGCTGTCGAGAGTGCCAGTACTTCCAGTATTTAAGCTGCTCGTCTCGGTTTTTGTCTTCACTGAAGACCACCATCACCACGCTCTGCAGAGAGGAGAATCGTGCAGCTTACTTTCTGTTCAGGGTCTCTGCTGCCTGAGTCTCCAGTTCTGGGAGTTCTACAAGAGGGTCTTTCTGTTATGTTGCTTTTCTGGCTTTAGAAAAGCCCAGACAAGCTCTCTTGTAGGGTCTGTTTTGTTTTAAAGTGGACGTACGTAAAAAATGATTAGGGGCCAGGCGTGGTGGCTCACGCCTGTAATCCTAGCACTCAGGGAGGCTGAGGTGGGAGGATCAGTTGAGGTCAGGAGTTCGAGATCAGCCTGAGCAAGAGCGAGACCCCATCTCTACTAAAAAAATAGAAAGAAATTAGCTGGACAACTAAAAATATATATATATATAAAATTAGCCGGGCATGGTGGCACATGCCTGTAGTCCCAGCTACTAGGGAGCCTGAGGC
>CAUYRT010093876.1:0-37908 GCA_963574885.1 Lepilemur ruficaudatus
GGGATGTGGTGAGCACTGTGAATGGGAGGGGCATGCTTGAAGTGTATTTGGGGATGGGTATTAGGGGTCTCAGTGGGGGGTGGGAAATCCTCTAAAACTGATTTATGTGAACAGCTGTACAACTTAGTAAATTTACTGATAGCCATTTAATTGTATACTTAAAATGGAGTAAAGACGTGATATGTAAATTACAATAAAGAAAACATAAGGTAGGAGAAAATCAACTTACTGTTCAGTGCTGAGAGGGGTTTAGGCCCGAGAGCACCTGGCCACCAGGAGCCACTGTTGGAGCAGGGCCCTCCTGGCTGGAGGGCTGTATTGTGATCTATTGGTTTTTAACCCAGACTCAGTGCATTTTTTTAAAATAGCTAAAATCCAAGACAAGAACACTTGAACACACAGAAGGGAGACCCCACCTGCTTAGTGTAGGTTTGTAGCGACAGCCTGAATGCCAGCCATTGGCTCGGCTGTTCCCCTTGGGGACGTGAGGCAGTGGCACGCAGACCTCCCATCAATTCTGCATGGTCGCCATACAGACCCTGTGACTCATTTGTTCCTGGGGCACCCTGCATTCCATAGCCTTGCTTGTCCCTGTGCTCCCTCGGCTCCTGGGGGCCTGGCTGGGAGCACCTGGCCACCCTCCCGCCCGCTCGGGGGACGCAGGGCCCGCCCGTCCCTTGGTCAGCATCCCCCGGGCTCGCTCCAGCTCAGACACATGACGGGATGTCTGGGGCCTCACCAACAGGAGTGCAGACGAGCTGGGCGCCTGGGCCCTGGCTCCAGGAGCAACCCTCTCCCCCCATGTGTAAAGTAGCTTTCTCTCCCTCAGCCTGCAAGGGTCCGATTTGCCATCGAAAAAGATGACCTCTAGTCTTTTCTCTTGTATTTTGATAAACACTGAAGAAGCTGGAGCTGTTAAATTTATCTGGGGGAAAGCCTCAGAACTGGTCTATTTGGTGTCGTGGAACCTCTTACTGCTTTCAGCACACAATTAGTAATCAAAAAAAGAAAAAGAGAGAGAGAGAGAAATTCATCTATATTGCTATGGGAGTTCACAGGAGAGAGACCTCTCTTCTAACTGGAGGAATCAGGAAATTCTCAGAGCATAAGACTCAGTCTTGAAAACAGTATAGCTTGGGTGAGCACAGATGGGAACAAGTGCATGCACAACAAAGAAACAAGATGATTAAACATACAAAGACTGTAAATCTAAGATCCTATATAGAGAACAGCAAGAAATTTAGTTTTACTAAAATATAGTGTGGTATGAAAGAACATTCTGGAAGTTTAGACTGAGCAAGCTTCAGATTCTAGGGAATCTAGAATCTGGTTGGGGAGAAGAGACATGACTATGAATTAATACAGTAGAAGAGAGATGATAGATGTTGTTCTGGATGTCTGTTGAACATAGAAGAATACCCAAAACTTAGTCACTTAAAATAATAATGATCATTTATTTAGCTCAAAAATCTGCAATGTAGGCAGGGTTCAGCAGGGGAAGTCTCTGTTTTATAGGCAATAACTGGAGTGAATCAAAGGTGGTTGGAAGAGTGACTCTCTCGTGTCAGGAGGTTGATGCAAGCTCATAGCTGAGACCTCAACTCCTCAATAGGGATGTCAGTGGGAACACCTACCCATGGCCTCTTCATGTGGCTTAGGCTTCCTCACAACTTGGTGTCTGTGTTTCAAGTGCCAGCATCCCAAAGAAGACCAGGTGGGAGCTGTATTGCCATTTTATAACTTAACTTAAGAAGTCACATAGTGTCACTTTGTCTTTAGTCACAGGCCCACCGAGATTCAAGTGGAGGGAACAAGACTCAACCTCTCATTGGGAGA
This sequence comes from Lepilemur ruficaudatus, assembly GCA_963574885.1. NCBI lineage: Eukaryota > Metazoa > Chordata > Mammalia > Primates > Lepilemuridae > Lepilemur > Lepilemur ruficaudatus. The sequence continues at coordinate 1,837 of CAUYRT010093876.1, forward strand.
AGTGTCAACATCATATTGTAAGCAGAGTGTATGGGTGGGATATGTTGGTGCAGCCACCTATAGAAAGTAGAGTTTAAAAATGTGTCCTAATGCAAATCTGCTAGGTACTCTGGAGTGAACAGAGACATAAAAAGATCTTCCTTTGCCCCAGAGGTATGTATGATCTGTTGGTGGCTGGGAGTGGAGTACATGTGTGTATGTGTACTGGGGACAAGCCGGGGAGAAAGCCATACACCCAATGACAGTAATAATCTTTAGTGGTAAGTGCTTGTTCAGGTTGCATGATCATGCTGATGAAAGGAACAATCTACTCATTTACTCTCTGACTTGCACAAATAAGGCTGTGTATTTAAAATGCTGAATCAGAGACTTAGTGAACAATAAAATATTCTGTTGAAACAAAGAAGGCATAGATGTGGATCAGTCAAGTTCTAAGAAATCTTCAGGCAAATGCTACTTGCTATTCAGTAGACCAGATTCAATTCCATGAAACCTTTGGGATGCTGAGACAATATTCCTAAATCCACACATGCTTCTTCAGAGTCAAGCAGAAGGTGCAGAGAGATACTTCCATTAGGTGTTCAGATGTGGTGTTCAAATATCTGAGCATGGTGATGTTCTGTTATTTTCCCTGTAACTTCAAATCCTGCAGGTGTTGCTACTGTTTTCTTTGTGGTGATAAGTCCAGTCCACATTATTCCATAATTTATCTTTCTCTCTGTCATGCTCTCTCTCCTTCACTCTAGTGTAAGCTGAGCTGACAGCCAGAGAAATCAGGAGAATCCTCACAGGTCTGCTAGAAATAAAACTAACGAAAGGAAGAAATGACTGGATGAACACGCATGTCAGCTTTGGACAGAACTGGGGCAGAGGTGTCTCTGAAGGTGAGAGGAAGACCAAGGGGAACAGTTTGGCAGGACAGGTCCACAGGGAGGAGGCGTCTCTGTGTTTAACACTAGTGTCCAGTTCCTTGGCAGCCTGAATCTCTGTGCACTAGAGCAGATTTAAAATAAGTGCCGGGGACAAATCTTGACCCGTGGTTGGATGCTCCTTCAGCTCACCACAGAGCTCAGGTGGGTTCACCTGCTACTCAGGCCTCATCTTTGTTATGCTCCTTCACTTTCACCCAATTGCCATAGCCTCACTCCTGGCTGGATTGTCTGTTCCAACCTGCATGGCTGTCCTCCATTGGCAGTATCAATTACCTGCTCCCTGGTAGCTTACCCTGTGCCTGGCCTGCACTGCAAGAATCACTACTCCTTCCCACCTGAATAGAGACTGGCCTCTACCCAATGACCTCTTTCTTTCCTCTGCCTCTGGTCCCTTTTTGACTTTATGCCTGAAATTTCAGATTTTTCCTTCAATGTCTCCCCAAGACATGGCCCGCTAAGGTCCCTCTTCTATGTTCATGGCTCTCCCACTCCTGCTGCCATGGTTATGACCACTTGCATCTGTCTACATTATCTCATGAGAGCATGGTAGGAGAGAAGGGGATTAGAAAGAAGTAGGATTCCTGTCCCCACCAGAGGTAGAAATGAACTATATATGCAAGGAAAGTAATGTTTTGCATCCCCTTTCAATTCTACACATGTTCTTCATCAGGTAATAATCATGTATTCTTCCAGCAGGGAGAGGCATCTGCACACTCGTCCATTGTTGAGGTCATAGCCTAGGAATTATCCACCCAAAAAGATACCTCTAGCCTCCCAGTTAGACTCTCTATCTCTATTTTTCTCTTATTCCAATCCTTCCCCACAGTTTCCAGAATGATCTGTGTGTGATAGAAATCTCACATCACTCACCTAAGTTCAAACACTTGAATGGATCTGTATTGTCTTCAGAATACAGTCCAGTAAATTCTGAACCACTAAATAGGACCCCAAGGTCCTTCATAACCTGGCCCCTAGTTTTGTTTCAAGCTTAACTAATAGATGAAGTACGTTCCTTGAAGATGGGGACTGTGCCAAGTTTTTGTTCACCACTATATTCCAGTACTAAGAATAGCACATGGCACATAGGAGATTCTCAATACCTTGCTGTTAAATGGATGGATGATGTAACTACTGCAAAGTCAGACTTCTGAAGGCAGTCCTGGGATGAAATAAATTTTTCGTGAGGCCTTTCGTCTTCCATTTGTATTACTATAAAGGAATACCTGAGGCTTGGTAATTTGTAAAGAAAAGAGGTTTCTTTGGCTCACAATTCTGCTGGCTGAAAGATTGGACATCTGATGAAAGCCTCAGGTTGCTTCTACTCATGGCAGAAAGCAAAGGGGAGCTGGCATGTGCAGAGATCATGAGAGTGAGGAAGCAAGAGAGAGGGGAGGGAGGCACCTGCATCTTTTTAACAACCAACTCTCATGGGGACTAATACTGCAAGAACTCACTCACCTCTACCATAGGGAGGGGATTAATCTATCCATGAGGGATCCACCCTCATGACCCAATGCCTCCCATTAAGCCTCACCTCCAACCTTGGGGTCAAATTTCAACATGAGATTTGAAGGAGTCAAGCATCCAAACTATAGTATCTTTATTAAGGACCATTTCAGTATAAGACTTGCATGAAGCATCCTGCCTTAAATAGTACTCCAATTGACTGGAAAAAATGGCGGACTAGAACCAGCCTTCCAGCACACAACTCTCAAGGAAAGAAGTGAAAAGTGCAGGCAGCTGCCTACCTACAGATTGTTCTTTGCTAAACAACATTGTGAAATCATAGAGAAGCAATGTGGGACACTCACTGTGGACAAAATAAAGTGATGGGGCTATACACACAACAAGATCAAAGAACAAGCAGGGAAGAATAGGAGAATACAGCATTGGGGTGCACCGTGCTCACCCAGCTGGTGAAGTGTGAATTGAGAGATGGCCCCCTCCACTGCCACAGATCTCTACCTGGTTTGACTGGGGACCTGCCTGGAGTCTATGCAGAGCCATCGCATCAGGCAACAGGTACAGTGTGAATCAGGCAGAAACTAAAGCCAATCTGAGCCCTTGGGTACATGGTGCCCAGTCCTAGGGAATCCACCACCACTTCGGGGCCAGAGGAAATACTCCAAAGTCCAACACTCCACCCAGGAATCCCCCTAGTCTTGAGCCAGCAGTACCTAGCAACCTGGCTTGAGTTAATGTGTCCAGCCGGGAACCCATGACAGCTTCACCTAGTTGCTGCTATTACCTCTGTGGGTAAATCCTGGGTAGAGCAATCCCACAACATCACCCTTAGTCAAGAGGGTCTCACCCAGCTCCCAAGTCAAACATCCTACAACTATCTGCAGAACAAACCAATACCCATCACAAGCAGCATTCAGCATAGGCTTGAGCAGAGGCAATCACAGGCGAAAAGAATAAATCAGAAAACCTGCATTACAGGCTTCTAGTGCATACTCTTCTCCTCTGCCATGTCAATACCCCAGAGTAGGAGGGGAAATAAGTGCCATTTAGGGATCTCCCTTTCTTCTAATCACACAGGAGAGTTCCCAGCAAGAAACAGGTTCCCTATTAGTCCTGAGTTGAGAAAAGACATTTCAGATGAGAAGAAACCAGCAAAAGAGCCCTTACAACATAAAAAAATCAAAACAGGTAGACACCACCAAAGGATCACAATGGAGCTACAATAGTGAACTCCAACTACAAGGCAATTGTCAAAATGACATAAATGGAATTCAGAATATGGATGGCAAACAAGATCAATGGAATTGAAGAGAAAGTTGAAAGCCAACAAAAAGCAGCCAAAAAATATTTCAGGAAATTAACAAAAAAGTCACTAAAGAAATAGGCAAAATTAGGAAGGATATAATAGAACTTAAAGAAATGAAAGATTTTCATCTTGAAAATAGGGATTTTCCAAACATAGCAGAAAATTTCAGGAGTAGATTAAACCAAGGAGACAAGAATCTCAGAGCTTAAAGACAAGGCTCTGAAACTACCCCAATCATTTAAACAGGCAGAGAAGAGAATAACAATGGTGGAGCAATCACTTGGAGAGACATGGGACTATACAAAGCGAACAAACATATAAATTATAGGTATTCCTGAGGGAGAATAAAGAACTAAAAGCATGGAAAATCTATTTGAGGGAATTATTGAGAAAAACTTCCCTAGTATCACCAGAGATCCAAACATCCAGATACAAGATGGTCATCGAACACCAGGAGGATTCATAGCAAATAGAACATCTCCAAGACACATAGTAATTAACCTGGCCAAAGTCAAAATGAAAGAGAAAATCCTGTAAGCAGCTAGATGCAAGCAATAACTTAACTACAAAGGAAAACCCATCAGGCTAACAGCAGACTTCTCAGCAGAAATCTTACAAGCCAGAAGGCAGTGGGCCTCCATCTTCAATCTTCTTAAACAGAACAACTGTCAGCCTAGACTTTTGTATCCTGCAAAACTAAGTTTCACATTTGATGGAGAAACTGAGTCTTTTCCAGACAAGTAAACATTGAGGGAATTGATTATGACTAGACCTGCCCTGAAAGAGTTACTCAGAACTGCATTATACACAAATCAGAATGATTCTGAACAGTATAAATTCACCCAGAAGCTAAAGCTCAGAGCCTATATGATATGGCTCAAGTGGTAAGTGGCTCAAGAGGTAAAACAAAGCAATGGGGTTTTACCCAACAGGATGAACAGAACTGCATCCCACTCATCAGTACTTTCAATAAATATGAATGCCTTAAATTCCCCACTGAGAGATACAGGATAGCTGAATGGATAAAAAAAAAAAATACAAGCCAAGTATCTGCTGTCTCCAGGAAACACATCTAACCCACGAGGACTCATTCAGACTCAAGGTGAAGGGATAGAAAAAAAATATCCCAAGCAAATGTAAATCAAGAGAAAGCAGGTATAGCCATTCTCATATCAGATAAAATAGACTTCAAATCAGCAATAGTAAAGAAAGTCAACAATGGTCATTATATAATGATAAAAGGAGCATTTCAACAAGAAGTCATAACAATCCTAAGTATCTACACACCTAACACATAAAGCAAACCCTATTAGAGCCAAGCAAAGTGATAAAGAGTATCATCATAATTGTTGGGGATTTCAACACCCCACTTACAGAACTGGACAGATACTCCAAGCAGAAAATAAAGAATTAATGGACTTAAATGAGACTCTAAAGCAAATGGGCCTAACAGACATTTATAGAACATACTACCTCAAAACTACATATGAGAACATGTATATGAGAATATACATTCTTCTCATCAGCACATGGAACATTCTCTAAGACTGATCATATCTTAGGCCACAAAATATGTCTCAACAAATAAAACAAAAACAAAAATTATACCACATATCTTCTCAGACCTCAGTGAAATAAAATTAGAAATCAGCTCCAACAGAAACACATATCTCTACACAAAGTCATGGAAATTAAACAACCTACTGCTGAATGATTACTGGGTCAAGGAGGAAATTAAGATGGACATCAAAAGATTCTTCAAACTAAATAACAAAGGGAACACAAGTTATCAAAATCTATGCGGTTCAGCAAAAGCAATCCTAAGGGGAAAATTTATAGCCTTAAATGCCAACATCAAAAAGACCGAAAGATCACAAATCAACAATCTAATGAATCATCTCAAGGAACTACAAAAGGAAAAGTAAATCAATCCCAAACCCAGCAGAAGAAAGAAATAACTAATGTCAGAGCAGAACTAAATGAAATCAAAAATAAGTTTTGTAGTTTTCCCCCAATAAAATTTTCGGAAGAAAAAAAAAAAGCTACTGTGCTTGGGATGTTTAGGCTTCTAGAGGAGGATAAATAATTGTAGAAGGTGGATCCAGCAATGGGCCCATCATGAACTGTCAGAACTTCAGGAAGGCCACGAAACACAAGGAACGAAATGAACAAAATAAACTTACACTCCCTGTCCTTCACACCAGAAGACGAGGGTGCTCTCCAAAAAAAAAAATAAGAAAATAATACAGAAGATTAATAAAATAAAAAGTTGGTTCTTTGAAAAGATAAAATTGATAGATCTGTCACTATATTAACCAGAAATAGAAAATAAAGGACACTGATAAGCTCAATCAGAAATGAAAAAATTGGGGAGTGGGGAGCAGACCCATATCTGAGGGATGTGGTGAGCACTGTGAAGGGGAGGGCCATGCTTGAAATGCATTTGGGGATGGGAATTAAGGGTCTCAATAGGGGGAAGGAAACCTTCTAAAACTGATTTATGTGAATAGCTGTGCAACTTGGTAAATTTACTAATAACCAATTAATTGTACACTTAAAATGGAGTAAAGGCATGATATACAAATTATACTTCAATAAAGAAAAAAAAGAAATGAAAAAGGAGATATTACAACTGATACCACAGAAATACAAAATATCATCTGTGAATACTATAAAAATATCTATGCATATAAACTCAAAAATGTTGAGGAAATAAACAATTTTCTGGAAACACATAACCTCCCAAGGCTCAATCAGGAAGAAACAGAACTCCTGAACAGACCAATAATGACCAACAAAATTCAAGCAGCAATAAAAAATCTTCCAACAACAACAACAAAAAGTCCTGGACCAGATGGTTTCGCAGATGAATTTTATCAGACCTACAAAGAAGAATTGCTACTCATACTATAGAAATTATTTCATAATATTGAAAAGGAAGGAATCCTCCAGAACTCATTCTACAAAGCCAGTAAAACCTACATACAAAAGCCAGGAAAGCACACAACAACAACAACAAAAAAGAAAACTACCAACCAATACCCCTTGTGAATATAGATGCAAAAATCCTCAATATAATTCTATCAAACCGAATTCAGCAGCACATCAAAAAAATAATCCACCACAACCAAGTGCGCTTCTTCCCAGGACTGCACGAATGGTTCAAACTACGTAAATCCCTAACTGTGATTCACCACATAATGAGAAGCAAAAATAATAGTATGATCATCTCAACAGATTCAGAAAAAGCATTGACAAAATTCAGCACCCTTTTATGATAAAAACTCTTAACAAGATAGGCAGAGATGGAATATGTCCCAAGATTATAAAAGCCATATAGGATAAACCCACAGCCAACATCACACTGAGTGGGGAAAAATTGAAAGCTTTCCCACTCAGAACTGTAATAAGAATGTCCACTTTAACCACCCCTCTTCAACATAGTGCTGGAAGTCCTAGCCAGAGCAATCAGGCAAGAGAAGGAAATTAAGGGTACCCAAATGGGGAAAGAGGAGGTCAAACTATCACTCTTTGCTAATGATATGGTCTTCTATCTGTAAAACCCAAAGATTCCTCCAAGAGACTCCTGGAATTGATAAATTCAGCAAAGTCTCAGTTACAAAATCAATGTACACAATTCAGTAGCATTTGTATACACCAATAACAGTCAAAAACCAAATCAAAGACTCAATGCCTTTCACAATAGTAACAAAAGAAAAGAAAATACCTAGGAATATATTTAACCAAGGAGGGGAAAGACCTCTACAGGGAGAACTATGAAACACTGAAAAAGGAAATTGTAGAGGATATACATATATATATTCACACACACACACACACACACACACACACACACACACACACACAAACCATGGAATACTACCCAACCATGAAGAATGATGACTTAATCTTTTTTGCAACAATTTGGATGGAACTGGAGACCATTATCCTAAGTGAAGTATCTAAAGAATGGAAAAACAAACACCACATGTACTCACTATTAAATTGGAACTAACTGATCCACACTGACATGTATGGATGGAAATAAAACTCAGTGGAAACCAAGCTGGGGGGAGGGTGAAATCACACTTAATGGGTAAAATATATGCTATCTGAGTGATGGACACACTTAGAACTTTGACTTCAGCAGTACAAAAGCAATCTACGTAACTAAAACATCTGTACCTTTGTAATACTCTGAAATGAAAAAATAGTACCCCAACTAAAAATCTTTTTTTACTTTTTTATTTTGAAATTTCAGAATATTATGGGGGTACAAACATTTTGGTTACATATATTGCCTTTTCACGGCCAAAGCCAGAGCTACAAGCATGCCCATCCCCCAGACAGTGCGCTCCACACCCATTAGTTGTGAATTTACCCACCCCCCAACATCTGCCTGGCACCTGATGAATATTACTTCCATGTGTGCACCTAAATGTTGATCAGTTCGTATCAATTTGATTGTGAGTACATGTGGTGCTTGTTTTCCCATTCGTGTGATACTTCACTTCTAAGAATGGGCTCTAGCTCAATCCAGGATAATACAAGAGGTGCTAGTTCACAATGGATAACATACTTAAACCTAAGACATGAAACCATAAGAATTCTAGAAGAAAATGTTGGGAAAACTCTTACAGACATCAGCCTAGGCAAAGAATTTATGAAGAGGACCCCCAAAGCAATCACAGCAGCAACAAAAATAAATAAATGGACCTGATCAAATTTAAAAGCTCTGCACAGCCAAGGAAACTATCATTAGAGCGAATAGACAACCTATAGAATGGGAGAAAATATTCACATGCTACATATCTGATAAAGGGCTGATAACTAGAATCTATATGGAACTTAGGAAAATTAACAAGAAAAAAATCAAACAACACCATTAAAAAGTGGGCAAAGGACGTGAACAGAAACTTTGCAAAAGAAGACAGAATGGTGGCCAGGAAACATATAAAAAATTGCTCAACATCTCTAATCATCAGGGAAATGCAAATCAAAACCACAATGAGGTATCACTTAACTCCAGTGAGAATGGCTTTTATCAAAAAGTCTAATCTTTGACCAAGCAGACAATAATATACTTTTCAGAAAAGAATCCCTATTCAATTAATGGTGCAGGGAAAATTGGATCGCCACATGCAGAAAATTGAAACTGGACACACCTCTCACCTGTCACAACAATCAATGGATCAGATGGATAAAAATATCTTCAACCTATTTACTTTGGTCACTTGGAAATACGTATTTACCATTGTTAAAACCCATAAAATAAGAGGATTTCTCTTTCAAATACTAGAGCTTAACCATGGGAATGAAGTGTAGCAATGCGATAAAGCACAGAGGTTTGAAGCCAGACAACTCTATGATGGGTCCAGCTCCTTCAGGTGCTGGCTGCGCGATGTCAGGCCAGTTCTGTAACCTCCTGGAGCCTCCGTGTTCTCCTTTGAAGATAAGGATGATAATGGTATCTGTCTCATAACGCTCTTGTGATGATTAGATGCCAGGTGTTTAGTAAGTACTCAGTATTATTAGTGATATAACTTCCATTTCTCTTCCTCTTGTTGTGCCTCCAACAGGACCTTCACTGCAGCAGAGCCTAGAGTCAGTGGCTGTGATGTGTCTCCCTGTGTCACCAGGGCAGAGCCACCCCTGGGTAGAGAGGATGCTGTGGTGTAGGGGCTCTTATGTCACTTTACTGGAATCCCCTCCTCAGTGTCCTCTGACCATTTGCCTGACAGCCTCCTCTCTCACCCCACCTTCAGGCCTCATCATCTCCGCCAGTACATCTTCATTGCACCCTGTCCTAGGTGGGATTTTCTCTCAGAAAACTTGATTTCTGGAGAAACGAGATCTTCACAGGCCTGTGTACTTCATGTCAAGGTAGCCTGATGGCAGAATTCCCTTAATTCTGCACACACAAATGCCCTACATGTGCCTCTTACCTCTTCTCTGAGCATATAACCCAGCCCTCTGTGTGGTCAATCTCCCAGACACTCCTCTCTCAGCATTCCAAACCCCAGTCCACTCAAACCCTGCACCACATCTACCTGTGTATGTGCCTGGCTCACCTGTTAGTGAGTTCTTAATGAGTCTCTTTTCTATGTCAGTGCTTCCCCACCCTCTGGGGCAGTGTACTGGGAAATAAATGTTTATCAAGTTGTTCGTTTTAGTCATAGGCAAAATATGTGCATCATATTACACTTGATGGCCCTATTCTCCATCAGATTAGGGATACACTGGAGTCTGCATAGGAATTTGGTTTAGTGTGGTGGGATCATAGTAGTTGTAGGGAAAATATTAGCTTCTCTCAGTTAGAAAGTCTGCATTTATTGAATACTTACTATGTGTTATGTATCATATTACTGTACTTATATTTCATTTAATATATATAATTCCATATTACATAGTATATATAACATACAAATTTCATATATAGATGATTTCCCATTTTAGCTTAGAAAATATAGGCTCCATACTAAACAAATTTTCCAAGGTCCAATTCACATTCCATTAGTCACATATAGGACAAGCTGCATAATTTAGAGGTCCCAGTACAAAATTAAAATGCAGTCACCCTTGTTCAAAAATTATTAAGAATTTCAAGACAGTGCTAGCAGAGCATTAAACCAAGCTCAGCGCCCTGGTCCTGTGCAACTGTGTAGGTTCCCAGCTCATGAAGCCAACCACAGTCATATGGATACAACAAGCTGAAAGGGTCACTGGGAAATGCAGGCTTTAGTTGACTGAGTGCATGAATCTAGAAAAAACTTGAGGGCTTTAGTATTTAAAGAAGGGAGGGAACTAGATTTGGGGCAAAAACTACCATCTCTGCACGGCCAATACAGTCAGACCCAATACAGATTCCAAGGCAGACTCAAGATTCAAACCCAGGTGTATCTTACAAGAAAGCCCTTAATCTCAACCACCCCATCCCCGTCTGAGAGATGAGAGTCAAGAATTTGCAGTTAACTACTGGTATGTAGGTATCCTTGGACTTTGTGACTCAGGACCCGTCAACTCTATTGCTTCAGTGTAGTCTTCCAAAACTGCTCCTACTCCAGTACAAGCATATCCTATACTTAGTAGTCTCATTGGGAAGGGTGCCAAAAAGAAGACACTGTGTAAGAGTTGGGATAGAATCAAAGTCAAAATACCGGTGGCTGAAACAAGAGAGATGTTTATATCCCTCACATACAATAGTCTGAGTATAGGTGGGCCAAGACTGACGTGGATGCTCCAAAATATCAGGAGTCCAGGCTTCTTCCATCTCAGAGCTTTGCTATCAACAAGCAAGCTCCACCTCTGGTCTGAGATTGCATCTCAGGTTCCCACCCTCAAGTCTCATGTCTTGACTAGAAGAGACAGAAAAAAGGAAGTGGAAGACACAACTGCTAGTTGAAAACGCCAATTCTCTTCCTAATCTGTTAGTCAGAATTTAGTCACTTGGTTACACCTAGCTGAAATGGAACCTGGAAAATGCATACGTCCAGCTAAAACTTAAGGGCTCTATTACTAAAGGAAGGGGAGCATGAGTATTGGGAGATCACTAGCTGTCTCTGCCATGGTCAATACAATTAATGAATATTGACTTTGATCCGGCATGGATGTTTCTTAGAGGCTCAAAAGGGAGTGAGTATCAAGGTTAGTAAATTTAGATATTCATGTTCTCACACAGATTAAGACTACTCACCTTTAGAACCAGACCATTTTACTATGGAACTTCATTCCTTTATATTACTTTTTGTATATATTTAAATATCAATTTTATATTTCATAAATGCTATAATTGGATTTTAATTGTTTTAGAGTCCTTAGTAATGATTTTTTTTAAATGAGAAAAATAGTCATTTTTCTGGGTTAGATACATAAGCCAATTTTGTACACATTTCAGTTGGAAGAAGTGTAGCTGTTCATAAGATGACAGTTTTGCCAGATGACCCCCAGATACATGGTAATATATAATCAAATGCATACACCTAATCATGTATTTAATAATAAAAGCAATATATATATTCATATATAAACACATAAAACAATATACATGTGTTATATATAATTGTTATTACACATATATTCATATTTAATTATATTTTAGTATGGTGATTAAAAATGTAAGGCAATACAGGAATCTAGTAAATTTCCAGATGTACAAACTGGGGACATCACATTATGGGAAATAGAAGCTTCAAAATACTTACCAATTTTTTCTCAAGATACGGATTTCATTATATCTGAAATGTGAAACATTTCCAAATGTTTTCTTCTTGTTTTGTCCCATTTCACAACACTTTAAATGAAGAGGCAAGAATTTTCAAAATGTGTATTGCATGGATGCACTCTCATTCTAAATAACCTAGCCTAGATGACTCTGCTTATAGACACCTGAAAACCTCTCTATTAGGAAGAGAGGGAAAAAAAGGAGAAAACATAAGCAGAGTGGCCTTCTGAATATATATCCATCCAAATCTAACCTTTAACTATTTTCTAAATGAGACCAGATATGAAAAAGACACAGTGGTAGGGTTCTCAATGTGCTGTGCATTCTTTAATTCGGAAATGTCATGCATCAACCACTAGACTAGAACTATCAGGACCCCACCCATGCCCACAGCAGGCATTAGTAATCAATCACTGCACTATTTCTAGGCAGCTGCTTTCCAGTGATGAGAATTAACAAATGAGATGAGATCTATTTGTCATCTATGTTTTCATGTAAGCCTTTAGTCTAAACCCATTCAACAGCTATAATAGTGGAAACTGGGTTTTTAAAATAATGAACAGTTATTTCTCTCAGGAGGAAGTTAAGAAAAAGGAAAAAAAAAATAATACAGTGTGATAAGACATTAAAGGTGAACATGGGACACTTATGGGAGCCCAGAGAGCAGAGTAGAGGGTGGGAGAGACACAGAGAAGAATTCATGGAGGAAGAAGCCATTAAGGTCATATACTTAGAATAAAACATTTCTGGCACAGAAATACAAGTTGTGTGTGGTTGTTTTCTCTGATCTGTTCTACACAGTGGATTTGACAGTGAGGGTTAGGCTTCCTGACACATCTCCTCTTGCAGCTTAGTGTGAATCACTTCATCTGAGAAGAGCTTTCGAGATACAAGCAGTCTTCCTGTACTGAGGACAGAGGGTACAGAATATTGACATGAACACTTGATAATGACAACAATTTTGAAAGTTCATCGAAATAATCATCATTTTGAAAAATCTGTCTCATACATAGAATGGAAACAAAACCCAATGTGACAGGATTGGATACTTTCTGGGCCCAGGAAACCACACTGAGAGAGTTCTTCCCCTTCCCAACCTCATAAAGCAGCATGTGGCTTATGGGCTGCTAGAGTCAGTGAAAGTCCTCCATAGTCAGGTGCCAGGGATGAGAAGAAAGCCAGTCATGTGCTGTGATTGTGGTGGCTGCAGCAATGGAAACCTCACTCTGGCCCCAGAGCTTCCTGGGAAGCTACTGCAGCATGTAGAATGGGCATGGGACTTGGAGAGGGAGCAGGAAACCTGCATGATAAATTCTAGTGATAATAAGTGTTAAGATTATATAAAATCCTTCAAGTAATTGGTAGAGCAATTTTCTGAGGATGCTCTACCAAACAGCAAAAGAAGACCATTTTCCTCAGGAATGGTTTATTTTGTTCATTCTCCCTAAAATCATCACTTGTCCATCCCCACTGTGGCCCTGGGAGACAATGGGATTTGGCTCCGGTTGAAAGAAAACAAAAATGGAGGCCGTGGTTTAGATGTATCCCAAGCCCAACTTGGGATAGGCACATGGGCACAAAGCCAATTCTTAAGTTATCCTGATGTTTCCAAAATGCTAGCTCTAGTTATGAATGAAACTCAAAATGTAAGCTTTTCATCATTGTCAGCATAATTCAAAGAAATTAAACCAATCAGCTATAGACAAAGCAGCTTAACCAGCTCTGTTTATGATAAAAAGAATGTTAATGTGTAACAGCCAATCAAGAAAAAAAGCTCAAAATACTTGTTCCTTTACACTTTTTAAACTGTAGTATAACTGCTGTGAGTGGGAACTCCCATCAATTTTGGTTTGAGGTCTTCCAGTTCCTGAACTACTCTTTTGCACACACACTAAATTTTTAAATTTTTTCTAACTTGATCTGGTTTTATTTTTGACACATTTGACCTTGGTCAGGTTGGCCAAACTTGCATTAAGGAGCCATTAACTTGGGCCAAAGCAATTAAGGTCTCTGTTAAAATGCAAAAGTCAGCCGGGTGCCATGGCTCACGCCTGTAATCCTAGCATTCTGGGAGACTGAGGCAGGAGGATCGTTCAAGGTCAGGAGTTCGAAACCAGCCTGAGCAAGAGCAAGACCCTGTCTCTACTAAAAAAAAAAAATAGAAATAAATTAATTGGCCAACTAAAAATATATAGAAAAAATTAGCCGGGCATGGTGGCACAGGCCTGTAGTCCCAGCTACTTGGAAGGCTGAGGCAGAAAGGATCGCTAGAACCCAGGAGTTTGAGGTTGCTGTGAGCTAGGCGTCAATTGAGACTCTGTCTCAAAAAAAAAAAAAAAAGTAAAAGTCCCTGTCCTGGGATCCATTAATTTCATTAGGTTCTATGAACATATTCAGATCAATGAACTTCTTAGATGCCTTTGTCGCGAGAGTAGAAACCAGGAGGAAAGGGATGAAAGCAGATAAACAGGGGCAGTGGAAATTGGAGAAAAATAAAGATCCAGAGGAAGGGTCCTTTGGAGGGAGGACACACAGATCAGAATGTAGCATCCAAATACCGGCTCCTTCCCATGTGCCACCAGAAGAGCCCTGCTCTGTAAGTTAAGGGACTCTGGTAGAGCTGGAGAGGTAGACCCAGGCAAAGCTGAGCTTGCTAAATACAGACGTAACATGATATAAGTCTGGCCATGGGAGGATCAATTCTACTTTGAAGTTTTCCCACCCTCAGTCACTTCAATTTGGTAACACAGTCACAAGGAGATCGGAGGAAGAAATTAAAGGTGAAAGATGTGAACTCTCATCCCATTTCCTCCAGTTACCAGCTAAGTGGGCAAGCCTGGCTGAGCCTCAGTTTCCTCATCAGATTGGGCATTTCCTCATCATCTTCTCTACCTCTCAGATGTATCCTAAGGCTTCAGTGGCAGTGCACAGGGAAGCTTTTCTGTAAACTACAAAATGATGTATGGAGGAAGGCATTAATTAGCAGTAATATCATTATCCGATAGTACTACTGAAAAGATACTTCACATGCAGGCTGGTGGGTCAGAAGATTAATCTTCTCCTGCTCTACTCAAAAGCAAAATCCAACACTTAATTTGAGATACATTTCCCTTTCCTTGATGGAATGCAAGGAGGAAAAAAACCTGAGGAGGATGGTTCTTTTGAAAGATTTGTTTGTGCTCTTAACTAATTTCAAACCCCAGCTTCAAATGCAGCAAGTTGTTTCATTTGATTTGGCAATAAGGCATATCCTGCAAAAGACAGCTCCCTGAAGGGGAAGCTGCTCCAACACCGTTTCCATGGCTTCCTGCTCTAACAGTATTTTTTACCGAACTAAGCATTACTAATTTTAGCCACGGATTATCTGGAAAGCAAGGAAGAAATAGATGAAAAGCAATTTTTACCTGAGCCACACTGAGCCCCTGAGAACCTTTAGTGAGAAAGTTGCTGCTAGAAAAGGCAACTGCCTAACTCTGACGCCTAGGGGATGTTTGTCAACTGCTCTCCAAAAGCACTTGGATATGGGAAAGAGGTACCATTTTTTCCGATTTAGGAGGAAATTGAAACTCAGTGGTGAAATGACTTGATTTTTAGATCATAACTGCCTGTATAAGGAAACTGAGTGTCACCCTGGCAACCTTAATTCTTACCCTGGCCTGTGGTCCAAGGCCCTTCCATTAATGGAACAGTATTTGCTCTGAGGGTTAAGTTATGCTGTTTGCTTGTTTCTGTTAGCTGCCTCAGTGACAGGACTTGAAATAAAGATTTGAATGACAGGAACAGGCAATAATCTCTATAACAAGGCTACTTTGATTTTGAGTTGGATATTAACGGAAAAAATAGCAATAAACAGACTCTGTTCCACTCATAAAGATGGAGATACTACTTAAATAAGTGGTCTTAAATTGTCTACAAAGGAGTCATAAGAGAGACAGGTATATTCCTTATGATCTTTGCTGCTGTATCCTTCACAAGCAACAAATCTTCCAGATAACAATAGATTGTTCAACTGCACTTGGAAGTATTCAGGTTTCAGTGTGGGATGCAGAAGTCATCCCTGTGTGCGTTCTGAATGAGAAGGCAATGGCACCTGTGAACAGGTCCCACTAGATAGTCCAATCATGACCCTCTGTGTATAGTCTGGCTGCTCTGGCTGGCAGTGGAGGCAAAACTGTAGGGATTACCCTCATGCAGCAGAAATCTTGGTGGGTTTCCAAGTCTAGGTACCCCCAGGATCACTGCCCTGGGGCTGGTGGCTATAACTCTGAGAGTGGCATCTATTAAGGGTCAGTCTTCAGCAGAATTCAGAATGCTCTATTGTTTTTCTTCTTTGAATCCTTCTTCCAGACCCTTCATTCTTACTAAGGTATAGAAAACTAATGAGAGCTGTATTACCCTGCAGGGAATGTGTATTTCTCACTAATCTAAGCAAGAAGCTAAGGAGAATTATTGGCAGTCATAGCAGCAAGGGAAGAAAACCTCTTCAAAATGTCTCCTTTTTTTAAGTATATTTTTTTATTTCAGAACATTATGGAGGTACAAATATTTAGGTTGCATATATTGCCTTTGCCCCACCCCAGTCAGAACTATAAGCGTGTCCATCCCCCAGACAGTGTGCATCACACCCATTAGGTGTGAATATACCTATCCCCTCCTCCCCCCTGCCACCTGTGAAAAGTCTTCTAAGGCACAGACTGGCTTCTGTACCAGGACACCTGGAAGGCTCATTTGCGAATATGAAAAAAGAGGGACTGTCATCAGCTGCCTACCCCCGGGGATCTCTTCTGATCCAGGAAAATTCTTATTCAAGATTCCTTTGGGACTTCACGGGATCACTAAAGAGTATAATTAGACTCCATAATGGGATCCTTGAGAATACTTAAATGTAATGTCAGGCCTTGTCTCTGAATGGATTTATTCCAAACACATGAGGGATGCCCAAGCTGCTTCCTTGTCCTAAGAGTACCATGGGACAGCACAGGTTGGGCTTATTTGTTTCAGTTCACAGCATGGTAAAGTTGCAAAAAAATCCTTCCTGGAGGAAATGGGTCCCAAGTAGGTCTTAAAAAATTAACAGGGGTTAAACTGAGAAAGAAGAAAGAGAAGGAATTCCAGGGAGGAGAACTAGTGAAATCCAGGAGATGGGAAATGGTGTGGTAGGGGACCTTAAAATTTTTCTTAGTGTGGCTAGAAGGTTTCCAAGTGGGAGCGAAGCTGGATCACTCAAGGCCTCGTGTGCCCTGCCAAAGAATTTGGATAATGATCTGCAGGGAACAGAGCCACTGAGAATTGTAAGCAAAGGGCTAGCATGGTTATTTTTCATATTAGAGAAAGAACTCGAGTTGTGGTGTGGAGGATGGATTGAGAGAGCAAAACTGGAAGCAAGTCATCATCATAGACGTCTCTTTGTGTGTCATTGCTTCCTTTACTGTCTTTTTATGGATTTAGTTACTGCCGTATTAACACTTACATAGAATTTTAAAATAGCATGGGAGATGATTATAATATGCTGCTAAATGAAAAGGCAGGATGAAAAAATTGCCGGTACAGTCTGACCTCAACAATGTAGGCATCCAAAGAACATTTACTGGAAGGAAACATATCAAATTTTAATCAAGGGCTAAGAATTTATCTTAAGAAAATAATCAGAGGGGGATAAAATGGCCTGTATTGAAGAAGGTTCACTTTATTTTATTTCTAAATGAAAACATAAAAATAAATTATATTTTTATTAATAAGGGAACGTCAAGAAAATTATAGTAAATCTAAAATATTTGTTAATATTGTGTCACAGATGAATAATGTGAAAATATGCAAGAGATATGTATAGGTGAAGAAAGAACTTTCCAAGGATTATAGAGCATTTCTATATTTATATGTGTGTGTGTGCATGTGCGTTTGTAGTAGAAGGTATTTACATATTAATATCATTGTAATTAAGAGCATAAACTCAAGAATCACACACAGTACCTATGAGATGTTGGGCAAGTTTATTAACCCTGCTGTGCTCAGTTTCTTCATTCATAAAATGAGGATAATAATAGTACCTCCTTCAAAGAGTTATTGTGATGATTCATTAAGTTAATATGTATAAAGTACTTAGAGTAGTGCCTAGCACATTTATTATGTTTGGAATTATTATTATTGGCTATGCAACAAAAATGTAAGAAAAAAATGCATGCTAGACTATTTTTAGCATTCAATTTCCAGCCTATTGATTTTGAGTGACTTGTGTGTGCATTTGTGTTATAAATTTTCTATAAACGTCATATATTAATTAAATCATCAGAGAAAAAATCTTGTTAAATAAAATGGAGTCATGCAAAAAGCCAAATGCTCCTGATACTCAGCCAAGACAATTTAATAAAAAAGACTCTTGAACTGGGAATGCATGTCCTGGTTTAAAGTCCACCCTCTAAGACTTTTCAGAAGTATGAATTTGGGCTACCTATAGAACATCTGTGAATCTGAGCTTGCTCACCCATTGAATGTGAATCACTGTATCTTTTCTACCTTACAGCCTTGCTGGCTTATGCAGCAAGATAATGAATGTGAAAGTTCACTGTGAGCTATAAAACTCTGTACACATGGAGGGATTTCTTAATAAAGTAATTCCCTCACTGACTCTATTTCTCATTTCTCCACCTGAAAATTGCAAATCTGCTCAATGCAAGGGGATTGTGCTTATTGATTAGGTAATTACTGTGAAGTCTGCAGCCTTTGGAAAGCAAGAGGCTCTCTAGGATGCACTACAGTTTTGCAAATCAGCAGCTCTTGATTACTCAGGGCAAGTCTGAGCTGTTTGGGGTTATTCATGCCATTTGTTTCTCTGCTCTTTCCTGCTGTCTGTCTTTGCTCATTTTATTATTTATTAGCAACTGGATATGAGGTAAAGAGAAAAATATTAAGGGGAATGAAACAGAATAGCAGAGAAGACAGAAAGAAGCCATAAAATAATGTAACTTTTTAGTGAAAATGGCATCAGTAAGAGAAGATGCTGGATCTTACTGTGCCTTAGATAACCTGTGACTTCGTTGTTATAATACCTGGGCAAAGAATACGTGCTCTCCCCGCACACTCAGGGATGTGTTCCTGCTGTTTAAGGCTCCAGAAGCTCAGTGTTCAGAATGGGGCCTATAATTCTAAATTTGTCATGCTTCTCATTGCTGTCAATGGCCTTTAGAAAGAGCCTCTGTACCCCAAAATATAAGAATATGGTGTCGCAGTATTACAACATGATGACTATCCAGGCATACTATATTATTTAGGTCTCTAGTTCCAAGCAATAAAAAGCCAACTCGCATTTTCTTTAGGAAAATATGGGCTCACTGAAGGAAGGGCAGGAGATGACAGGAACTCCAGGGACTTGTACACCACTGGGACATTATCTCTCTCCCACGTCTCCTCTATTGCCTCCCTTCTCTGAGGCTGGATGTCCCCGCCAACCAGACCCATGGCAACAAACATCATTAGACTTTTACCTTTAAAGCCTCATAACCAGAGAGGAGAGCTATTGCCTCTTTGAAAGAGTAATTCTTTTTTGGAGGAGCATCTGTGGGTCAGAGTGGCTGTTGGGCTTCAGAAAACTGTGACTTTAAGATATCATCTCTTATTCTTGTAAGCTTTCCAGTGCAAATGTCACACAGGTATGTGATAAATAAGTAAAGAGATACACATAAATAACTGAATAACAAAAATGTAGCAAGCCACCAAGAGGAGAAACTTTAGTTTCATCTGCTGCCAATGAGAGGGTGGGAAATATTTTGACAATGAGGATCATAATTCTCTGTCTCTCCAATTGCCTAGTGATAGAGGAATGGCAAGTAACTCTAGAATCAGACTGAAGTCATATCTGATAATTGCTGATGCTTGTTCCAAATGTACGTATTAAAACTTTAGCCATTTGAGAGACAATTCTTCCATAGCATGAGACCATTAATTATGAAATAATTCTGATATTGAATACATAAAGGTATAAATCAAATAAACTCCTTCAGGAAAGGTACCTGAACTAGGTGAATGCATCTAATATTTACGTATTTGTGCTCATAGAATACAGCATGAATGGGACCTGGAGTCATGCAACACAGCAGCCGTACATGTGTTGAGAGTGGGGTTTGCAAATGTGGCAGAGACTTCAAGCTGCTTCTCTCCTGTTTTCTTTCTAATAGAATGCTGATTTTATCCTGTGTTATGATATGCCAAGCTAAAAAGTTACATTTCCCTGGTGGCTCGGTGTCAATGAGTAATAAGCTGACGATGTTGGTGAAGCATCTGAAAACTCCTTTACCCTCCTTGCCTTCTTCTTTCCTGCTACTTTGAATACAGATATGATGTCGGGATCTTCAGCAGCCAATATGGATGATGAAGAGACATGTGAAGGATGGCAGAGAAGACAGACAGAAAGAACTTGTGTCCTAAAGACCACGGAATGGAAATTCGAATGACTGTACCTGCCCTGGACTGCCTACCTCCATGCTTTTAATAATATTTTAATTTTTTTTAATGTGATACACTTCTTTATGTAAAGCCATAAACAGTTTGGATTTTCTCATTTATGCAGCCAGTTAAGCAGCACACCTTGCACTTGGATGGACCATGAATGCAGAACAGCTCCCCACAAACTAAATTCTTTGAGATTTCTATGATGAAGCTTTCAGACATGAATGATTCCCTATATTTCTCTGGGGGTAGGCATAGCAGGAAGGCAGAAATAGAACTCAGGCATCCTAGGATATTGCTTTCCCTCCTGTCTCTACTCCCAGGTATAAAAAGAGGTTGACCTGTAAAATCAGAAAAATGCACTCTGGTGCCTTCCAACCACATTGGTGGCTTAGGAGTAACAAGGTCTGTATCACGGGACAATAAGAATGAAAAATAGGGTGTGCATGGAGTCAGGTACACCTGGGTTCTAAACTTCATTCTTCAACTCACTAGCTACCTGGCTTTGGCCAACTTATTGATTAACCTCTCTGAGACATATTACACATCTGAAAATTAAGATGATACAAACTTTTTTCAGGGGGGAGTTGAAGGGTGTAGGAATTCTAGATCTTATGAGCATCTGAGGTGAGACTTTGGATTATCACGCAGACATTAAGCCAATATCAAGGAAACCCAAGCCTACCTCCCACTCACTGAATACACAGAGTCCAAAAGGCAAATCAGAGAGAGGTTAAAAGCCCAAGATTCTGAGTCCACTTTTGTGCAAAACTATAAACACAAACTCAATACAATGGAAAATCCCAGATCAGTGTATGTCAGGCTCTAGTCATATCACAAATTAGGCAGAGCATTCCTCTGCCATGCAGGGAAATCAGTGAGAGATAGAAGAAAGAACTGAACCTGTTTCCTCACCCTTCTGAGAATTTTGAGAGGTCAAAAGTTCCAATTTTAGGGGAAGAGGCTGAAATGTAAGACAAGCTAGATAGTAATTTGCCCTATATCTGGCTTTCAGGGTTGGAGTAAGGATTAAATGATACAATCAAGAATATTTTTTAAAAATCCAGGTGTTCTTATAAGAAACACAGAAATCCTGAAAAACAATTTGATTTGACTGGAACAAACAGAGAATGATAGATCATTGCCTTCTGAATTCTGCTGTTATTTGACTCATTGCCATCTAGGCATCATCCCGGGCCCTCCCCACATCCTCATTTCACCTTGAAAGTTGAACAGGGGTGAGCGAAATACAGAGGAAAGTGGGGGAGGCAGGAAGAATGGAAAAGCTGTCTGCTGGCTTCTTTCCAGTTCATTCCTTAATCTCCCATGTGGATGCTCATGGTTGCAAAGGAAAAAAAAAGCAGTGAAAGCCATTGCTACACTTCAACCTTAAATCTTATATTAGAAAAGCTTTCAAAGAGGAAAAAGAGAAATATATAAAGTCCCTCACCAAGAAGAGTTGCACTGAAGCTTGAAAATGGAACTGATGGCTAATACTATAGTTTGGGTTATAGCAGGAATCCCAAGATAAAAATGTGTTCATTTTAGTTTCCAATGTCTTTACGTTCACATCGATGCTCAGGGCATATATTTGCAAATTCCCTTGGAATGAATGTTACCTTCTGAAGTAAACCCAGATCAAGGTTATAAAGCTAACTATTTTTTCCGATGTAGGATGATCAAGCATTCTAGTTTTAAAGTGCGAGTGTGATAAAAATATTTGGAGAACAAAATGCAGTTACATTCCTGAATAACCAAGTTAGTGCTTTAAAAATATTCAAGGCTAGCAAATACCCGAACTCCAAGCTGATCTTAAGAGCTAATCAACATAAGAAAATACAGGGAACTTTGGTTGAGAACATCATAAACTAATAGGATTTAAAATGTAAATACTAGGGATTTTTTTTAATGTTGCTTGGTTTGTTTTTTAGCAGAAAAAAAAGGACAGCTTCTAATTTATTTAATATTTCCCAAATATTTATTTGGGATCTACCACAGACCAGATACTATGCTGAGCACCAAGGACACGGTATACTGTGTAGCTCTTTGTCATGTTCACCTGCAGCTAGAGAGGGGATAGCAAAATGTAGGGTTGTGAAGAGGCACAAGCATAAAGGGCCATGTTATACTTGGGTCTTACATGCGGATCTGGAGCGAAGGATTTTACCCAGAATGTCTAGGCAGGGGCCATTACAGCAGTAACATAGGCAACGACAACAAGCAGTGGAGGGGAAACACTGCACATTCAAAGCCCTAGACAACGGGTCTGGGCACCTAGGGCCTCTGGAGTTGATTTCAGCCTCCAATTAATTTTAATTCTTATGTAGAACAAGTCTTTCAAAACTCTAAATTTGAAACGTGTCAATAAAAGGAGAAAATTTATTTTTGTCCTGGAAAAAGTGTGATTTCCAAATGGTGAAGAAGTCATTGGAGTATTGAAGGGGGTTATAGGAGGCATTTACCTCTTCTGATGCTCTCAGGCTATGTGAATAGAAGATCACAGGCCTCCAGGCTGCTGTTCCTCTCTATAGGTTTGTGGATTTCTACTTCCCTTCTTTATTGGATATCTGGCTTCTGTGGATCTCCTTTTGTGTCCTTCTGCCTTATGTTCTCTTTCCCCCAGTATTCTCTCTGTCTGTTATATATACACATACACAGACAGGCATATACATACATGTTCATATACATAGATTCATTTTTCTCTCTCCCTTTGTTTTTCCTCTCTAGTTTTCTGTGACATAGAATTGAAAAGCATGTTTTGCATTTCTTTGAATACTATAGTTTCTTGACATATTTTGTGTTTCTTGAATTGTTTTCAAATTAGAGTTGTCACCTATGTAGCATTTGGTTATTTGTTCATGTGTGTGTGTTGGGGAGTGTGGGTGGAGTGGGAGAGGGGAAGACAAAGACCAGACTAGAAAACACATTCGTCATCTATTTGATAGGAAAGTAGCAGTTTGTGTCTCCCCCACTTATTCTAGCTCCAAGTAAGGAACAGAGAGGTGAAGAAAGATTTTGGTTATAATACTATAGACTACCACATCTTATTGATGTATTATAATAGGTTATTAAATATGAACTGTCCCCATTTTGAATTAAAAATTTAGTTTACTGCATCTCAAACAATAAGCAATACAATTAATCAAAGTATGCACCTAAACTAATAACACAGTTTTGCCATCTTAACAGTAGCTTAGCTTGTTTATGCCGGCAGAGAGGCAGCCTGGAGAGCAAGTGGCAATGAAATCGTGAAGGGCATTTTCCACAGCTGGTTGAGAATTCAATATGTTCCTTGCAAAAAGTGGTCCAAAGCCTGGAAGAAGTGGTAGTCAGTTGGTGCAAGGTCTGGTAAATACGTTGGATGACGGAGAGTTTCCAAGTCCATCCTCTGTTGTTTGAGCAGCGTTTGAGTAACATGTCATTGAGCATTGTTTTGCAAAAGGATTGGCCGGTCTCTATTCACCAATCTCAGCTGCTTAACTGCAAGCATCCTTATTACTTCGTCCAGTTGGTTGCAGTAGACATCCTCTGTAATCAATTGACAGGTTTCACGAAGCTGTAGTGGATAATACCAGCACTGGACCCTCAAACAGACACCATTAGTTTTTTTGATCAATATTCGGTTTTGGACTGTGTTTTGGCACTTCATCTCCATCCAGCCATTGTGCCTAATGCTTGGAATTGTTAAAAAGAATCCATTTTCATCACACGTAATAATACAGTGTAGAAACGGTTTACCTTTTTGTCATGACATCAAAGAAAGGCAAGCTTCAAGACAATTTCTCTTCTGTTGCTCATTTAATTCATGAGGAACCCATTTGTACAGCTTCTTTATCTTGCTGATTTATTTCAAATGATCCAATATTGCTGGACTACTAATGTCAAACCTTCTTGCTAACTCACGTGTAGGCTGAGATGGATTTGCTTCCACTACAGCTTTAAGGTCATCATTATCCACCTGGGTCTCAGGTCGCCCATGTGGCTCATTTTCAAGATTAAAATCACCAGAATGAAACTTCTCAAACCATGGATGTACTGTGAGTTCCTTAGCCACATCCTTTACAAATACTTTGTTGATATTTTGAGCTGTCTGTGCTGCATAGGTTCCATGAGGGAACTCACATTCAAAAATAACACAATTCTTGACTTATTCATGGTTTCATAAAAATTGCTCTAAAAATTTTTTGAAAGATAATCATAAGCCAAATAATACATTGTATACCTTCACAATAAAAATAAAACAAGAAGTGTCAAACTGAAATGTCAGAGACACCAAGTGCCATACTTAGTTAACTTAATGAAATCGGACATTTCATACTTAATAACCTAATATTAACGCTTTCTTACTAAGAATTGGTTCTAATGCTTTGGTCACTTTTTTCCCAGAAGGAGAAAAAATTCCTCGTTTCAGTTTTATAAGCTTCCTAGGAGTTAACAGGTTTTATGAAATGTTTATTGAGAATTAATTGATGGATAGTGTGCATTTAAAGAAGATATGACTAGGTTCTTGCAGGTTCACTTGCTCTGCCTTTCAATGTTTAAAAATAAGCATAAGGCTGTCTAGAAGGGTGTGGAGACAGATTATCAGTAGGAATCTTTTTTTCTTTAGTTATTGGAAATAATTATTATAAAGCCTTAGTGAAATATAACCTAAGCTGCATTTTAATTAGACTTCAGTGTTTTGTTTTTCCTGAGGATGGCATCTGGAGAACAATCTGGCTGCATTTCCCACAATAACATGCCTTTTGTGGATTGATATTTCAAAATATACTTCGCAATCACTAGAAAGAATAGTGAAGTTGTCAGCACCCAAAGTTGCCCATGATCATTAAATGGAGGACAGTTATGGTTAGTGTAACTATTCAGATCACCTATCAAGATGAAACTATACCTATACGACATGACTAAAGCTTTTCTGGTCCATATTGACAAAACCTTCAATGGTAAATTGATATAACTGGCCATCAGAATCCTGATTTGATTGCAAATATGGTGTACCTATAGTATCAGGGGCCCAGGACTAGGAGACTACACACATGAATGGCTTCCCACTTCCCCATCTAAAAATACCTCACAGCTTTCCCACTGTTGTTAGAATAGAGACCAAACTTCTTACCTATATGATCTGGGTCCTGACCATTTCTTCTCTCACTACTTGGCTCCTCAAGCATTTTTCAATGGCTCAAATATGCCACACACTCTTTCTCAACCCCTTGTATTCTACTATACTAGTTCTTCCACCTTAGGTAATCTCTCCTTATCATTTCTCTTACTTCTTGCCCATTGTATGGCTTAAACTTCTGATGCTGGTTTAAATACTGCATCCTCCAGCATGTCTCCTCTGATACCCACAAAACATGTCAGTTTTTCCCCAAATGTTCCCATAGCACCCAGCACTTCACCTACCATGTATTTACACTGTTGGAATTGCCGGCTTCTTTGTCTATATCCTCCACTAGATGAGAAGCCCTGTGAAGGTGATGTCCTCTATCTTGTACACTATTGTAACCAAAGTGCTTGCCAGTGCTACTCAAATGAATGTTTTTTGAATGAATAAATTTGACATCATGTGAGGGGATACCAATATCAGGGAATTAGAGTAAAATTTTCACAGATAGAATGTTAAGGAAGACTGTGGAGAGGAGTCTGGACCAACACTTAGTATATATTAGGTTGGTATACTAATAGTGCCAGCTGTGTGCAGCAGATAGTTGTCCTTGAGACAAGTGAGGCCTGCGTTGAGGATTTGGCTTTGGATTTCAACTATCTAGTTCAAATAATATCTATGGAATTAGCATTCAGAAACCAGATTCTTATACTTAAAAAGATTGTCCAATGCAAGGGAGAAATCTAGTTATTAAGAAAACTGTTCAGGACAAAATGTTAATACTAAGGTAACAACCCAATTCCTGGAGCCATTATATATTGCAAGTGATTAGGCATCAAGAACAAGGTAAGAACCCTGCTATTAGATCTGCAGCACAAGATCAGCGTGGTGCCAGAGCAAAATAGATGATGTAGAACCTAATAATCCTCGAATTCCCCCCAAATTCAAGAAAACAATTAGTTCTAGAGCTCCAAGAAAAGCTGGGCCTGCAAATGGAGACTAAGGGGCTCCAATTATGGCAATTTGAGTGATTTGAGGACAAGGACAAAGGAAGTCATTACCCCTATCAGGTAATTCAATCATTAAGAAGGATAAACTGATTTGAGTAACCTGCATGCTCCTAGAGGTTAAATTGCATAGATTATCCATGTGGACAATCTACAAGGCAGCTGGGGGAACAAGAACAAATTCCCAAGTCTGAAGTGTGCATGCATTTATTGTTTCCTTGGAGGATTCCCTACAGACCTTAGGACAAAGGACTTTTCTCCTTCTTAAGCTTGTGTATTGGTGCTCTTCCCTAATAGCATGCTTTAAGGTATTTTCCATGTCTGATTCAGCATGAGTCTCACATTCTTAGGAAAGCCATTCCATGGCCTGAGAATCTCAGCAGAGTAGAGCTTGTTCTTGATACTTGACTAGAGGCCATTCTGGTGTCTATCATTTCTGCCAAGACTTCAAGTCATAGCTTCCCTCACAAATCTCCTTGAATAAGCCAGAAAGTAATCATTTTAACCCAATCAGACCAACTAGAAAAAAATATCAGCCTTAGGTCAAAATAGGTCAGACAACTAAGAATACAGTCAAAACTATAATAGAAATAGGAAATTCATCATGACAGCCCTATAGAGAGTTTTGTCCAGAAATCAATACTTCCTAACATTTGGATTTAAGTCCTAGGATCCAAGTCAAACTTCACAATTTTTTTTTTAATGTTGACATATTTTCTTTCCACATAAAAAAGAGGGAGGCAACTCAACAGAAGTAAAGACCAGTGTGTTCTGTGAGACTAGGACACTCTTTCAAAATTTCAAAAGGAATTTCTGCTAGGTATTCAACAATTTGAAGGTGAGCCACAGCTTTTATACTTGAATATGGATGTTCCGTCTCTTTACCAGCAGCTGTGAGAAGAGGCAAGTTTTTTTAACAAAAAGGAAGCGGGAAAAGGCTATATAGAGAATGGGGTCAGTGATTTTTCTTGTTGTTTTTGTTTTGCTTATTAATAACCTTCATCATTCTGTGAGGTCTGTTCAAATATCTCTCTATTTCAATAAACCATGAGCTTTTTCAGAATAGGGTCACCTTTTACTCACCTACTTTTATTATGTTTGCCTCAGAGAGCAGGAATCCAATGAATATTTGTTGAAAATTGAATGAATGAATGAGTGAATGAATAAATCAGTGTGTGACAATTTCCCTAAAAGCATGGGATCAGAAAGCCGGTTTTTTTTCCTTTCTTAAACCAGAAGGAACAGATAAATCAGTCTTGATTTATCTCAGCCATACTGAAAGCAAAGATACTTGAACACAAGTCCTCCAAGAGGTATATAGGTCAGAACAGATTAGAGAGAGGCTAGCAGGCCATGATAGAGGAGTGTTCTCTATGAAACCAATGCCTTTGATTTTCTCTTTAGACTGCCCTGGAGCACTCCTCTGAGCTTATTATAGCCCCTTCTCATTTGGAGAATTAGATGTTGTGGACTGTTGGAGAACAGGGGTAAAGACAGAGAACTATAACCCCTGGTAAGATTGAGCATGCCCCCCACCAGCACCCAGCACACTGCTTTATGTATATTACCTCTGCTATGGTTTGAATGTGTCCCTTCCAAAGCTCAGGTGTTGCTAAAGTGATAGCATTAAGAAGTGGTGATTAGCCTTTAAGAGGTGATTAGGCCATGAGTTTTACAAGTACTTGATGGAGAGAGTTGGCCCTTTTTGCCCTTCTATTTTCCACTGCATGAGTACACAGCATTCCTCCTCTCTGGAGGACGCACCTTTCAAGGTGCCACCTTGGAAACAGACATTGGATCCTTACCAGACATTGAACCTGCAAAGCCTTGATCTTGGACTTCCCAGCCTCCAGAACTGTGAGGAAATAAATTTCTATTCTTTATAAATTACCCAGTCTGTGGTATTCTGTTATAGTAGCACAAACAGACTCAGACAACCTCATTCATCCTCAAGCAATCACAAGAAATGGGAATTAGTGCTGTTACCATTGGACAGACAGGGGAAACTGAGGTATAGAGAAGTTAGGAGACTTGTTCAAAGTTACACAGCTAGTCAGTGGAGATTCTGATTCTAGAGTTCCCAACTTCAGCCACAGAAAAACTTGGCTTTCCACAATTTTGCCCTATCTCAACAGAATCATTACTTCATCACTTTGTTGCCAGAAGAGAACAAAAATATTTTCTGAATAGATGGCACTTTAGGAAACAAATTCCAGCTGTTTCACTGAATCCTCCAGTTATTCCGAAGACATAAAGTCAAGTGCATGGGGCAGGTGAGGATCTGGTGGTGACCTCACGGCAATTTCAAGCCACCCAGAGCTGATTAGCAGGCCAGCCAAAGTGTGGGAGAGCTGAGCTAAGGGAAGGCAGGAAGGCTGCCAGCTACAGAGGGCCTTTGCTCTTTCACCTTCCTCATCTTTTCACTGTCAAAAACTTCCTTGCAGTCAGTCATTTCTAACTCCATGTCCTCCCACTTGTCACAAGGTCTCTGTTCGCCTGACCATAATGAGCAATTTGCTCTAATCTGTGAATAGAAATTGGAATTTAATTCATTTTAGTGGCATTTCAAGAAGGGAGATGCTTAAACAAGCTATTTTATGTCCTCTGCATTACTACTGAAGGTTAATCGCTACCCAATATGCATACTTAAGCTCCAAACTATGTTCTTGAGAAAATGGAATAATTAAACCACAAGTGGCAATTACTTGTATTTTAGTAGGCTTCTTATTATAAGAAGCTGTAGCAATATTACTAAGTAATGTCTTTTCTAAGTTGGCATCCAGCTCTCAGATATCTATTTTCAAATGTGTGTGCTATCTATTAATTTCTATTAATTTTGTTCAGTATTGAAAATGGAAATATGTCATTATTGGGCTAAAATCTGAAGTGGTATTTTGTATTATGTCTTATTCTCCTCATAAACCTCTTTGCTTCAGAAACTTGCCTCCACTTAAATATATTCTAAACATATAAACATTGCCTTAATAGAAGTATTTCTGAATTTACTTTAGAAATGTAGCTCTGGTACATCCACATAAAAGGAATGTTTCACAGCCACTTAAAATTCAATTTTTAAGGAATATTTATTGACATAAACAAATATGGGACATGGGAAAATGTGCATAATATAATATGAGTAAAAAATGTTAAATCTAATATAAAGTATGAGTATCATTTTAGAAATATAATTCTGTATGTGCACAGATATACACATAGGAAAAATAATTAGGAAAAAAATACCAGATATCACTGGATAGTAGATTTTGTATAGTTTTAATATATTTCTTTAAAATTTTTCTGTATTTTCCATTGTTTTGTAATATATGCATATTATTTTTATATTGTGTTTACTAATATTTTGTACAATATAAGAATATTTTCTTATTTAAAACTCAAACACTACAGATACAGCTGAAATACTCCTTAAATATCTTATTATTTCAGTCTCCTTCCCAGAGATTAACATAGTTGTGAATTTTAGTATGTAGCTGGGTTTCTCAACAGTGGCTCTGTGAACATCTTGAGCAAGACAACTCTGTTTTTTGGGGGGTGGAGTTGCTGTTTTGTGCATTGTAGGATGTTTTGTAGCATCCCTGGTCTCTATCCATTAGATGCCAGTACTACCCACCTGGCAACAAAAATGTTCCCAGACATTGCTAAATGTCCTCTACAGGTGTAAAATCACCCCCAGTTGAGAATCACTGATGTCTAGTCTTTGGCTAGAGGACTCTTTTCACTGCTTTGACACACACACATCCACTTGTATAAAAATATATCATTAGAAAATAAATGGTATTTTGTACTTATCTACAACTTGCTTTTTTAAATTCAATGTTATGTCTTGATGGCCTTTATAAGTTAATGTCAATATATTTCATGTATTACATTAATAAGAAATGTCATAAAAACTTACAGAGAAGAAATGTATGCAGTCATAATCCAGACAAAGACCTTTAGGAAGCCATCAATACATAAATATAGTGCAGAAGGTGACTCTGGGGCATGTTCCTCTCCCTGATGAAAGAAAGAACCCCCTAAAAGCCACTAAGAGCCAAGTTAAAAGAAAATAATGAATTAATAGGATGCCCTATCTAGGCAGAAAATATATATATATATATATATACACATATATATATGTATATAATGTAACCCTCAGATTTCAGGGGCAGCAGGTGTCAGTCCCCAGAACAAAGCTAGTCTCTCGCCAACTGCTGTGATTCAACACCAGCCAGTTCCTTTATTCCCTTTTCTCCATATAAATTTACCACTACAAACTTCTTGTCAGGTATAGCGGACCCACATTAAAGCGACATTTAGCCTTTGAGTTTAGAATGAAAGTTCACAAACAGAATCTAGGTTAATTCTTTTCCCCCAAAGAAGAACAGTCAACTTCATTCGTAAGACACAGCGTGGATGGCTCTCCAGGAGCTCCAAATCCTGGGTTCCTTCTCCCTTTTCCCAACTCAAATCCTCCTTCTAGATGTAATGACAATCCTGACGTTTTTGATAATCACATTCTGCTTTTCTTTATGGCTTATTACCCAAGTATACATCCCTAATCAATATAGCAGCTTTGCCTATCTTGAACGTTATTTAAATAGAATCACATTTAATATTCTTTCTTGTCTGGTTTCTTTCACTCATCGTTACATGTGTGAGAATCATCTATAATGCTGACCATAGCTGTGATGTGGTCATGTTCATCACTACAGATATACTCTTCTGTGAATAGACAAAATTTATTTATACATTTTACTTTTTCTGGATATTTAGATTTTTCCAATTTCAGATATGACAAAGAATTCTGCAATACATATTCATATTCATGGGTGCTAGGACACATGTGCATGAGTTTCCTTAGGGTATATATGCACCTAAGAGTGGATTAATCATGTCAGAGGGTCTATATGTGACTTAACCTTCTGAGAGCACTGAAGAAAAATTTGCTGGACGTCCTCACCATTATTTAGATGTCCAAAGCCATTGAAATGTCAGTGTGGCTCTTGCCTTTTAATACTATACAATAGAATATAAGCACCATGAATAATATAGATGGCATAAAAGCCTTTGAACTGAATAAATAATAGATGATGTTATCTGAATGAGTTTCTCCTCACCCCTGAGTGAGATGAGGCTGGGGCCTTACAAATTTCTGCATCCTCCTTCTTGACAGTCAGAATCTTAGAAGAAGAAGGGAGGATGGGGCTACCAAAGACAGAATCTGGAGAGTGCCGGGGTCCAAGCCAGAGAAAATTTTGATTGCCCCATCACCAAACCCCAGAGGTTAGCTAAAAAGCAGTGTTGCAAACAGAAAAATAAACTTATTATCAAATTGCACTAACAAAAACAAACAGAAAACAAGAACCCAGTTATAAGCTCGAATACTAGTCCGAAATGGAACTCACCAACGTCTATTCCTTCTACAGTTCTCCCCATCTCAGCAAATGACATCACTACCCCTTCTGTAGTCCAAAACAGACAGAATATTTTTATGGACTTCTTTCTCTCCTTCAGCAGCCACACTCAATAACTTTTTCTCAAATATGCCCACTTCTCTCTATCCCTGTCTCCAATACCTTAACACCATAATCCAGGGCACTCATACTGCTTGTGTGGATGTGAGCCAACAGCAGCCTCCTTGCTGCTCTCCCTGAGCTCATTGTAGTTCAAGCTCCAAAGTCAAAGATCTGATCTGTTTCTATTTCTTCATCAACTTACTACAGTGCCTGACACATAGTACTGTATTTGGTAAATAAATGAATGAATTTACTCTTGTTTCTCTCTGGACTATTCACCAGGGTGATCTTCTCAAACGCTGATCTGGTTGCACTGCTGCATACCTTTAAATCTTTCAATGGCTGCCCATGGCTTTTAGAATAAAATTCCAAGTTATTTAATACAGGTTACAGGACTCTGAGTGCTCTTCTCATGGCTTACCTCTCAAGCTTTACCTTCCGCAATTTCTTCCATTAAAACTCATGCTTGAGTTATTCTGAACTTCTATTAGAGCTTAGAACACTCTGCTAGCTCATGTCTCTGGGACGTGCTATTCTCCTTCCCTGGAACACTTTCCTAATGGCTATCTCCCTCATAGCTGTTATAAGGGTTATTTACCAACATTCTGACTCTTTCTCCATCAAAGCACAATAGTGTTGTGTTTCCTTTTCCCCTTACATTAGGTGTAGCCAAGTAAATCTTTTTGGCTAATGAAATTTGAGCAAAAGTGACTTGTAACACTTCAGGAATGATGATTGAAGAACCAGTGGACAAATCACCTGTTCTCAGTCTGTCTGTCTGCCTATCTGTCTCTTTCCATTTCTCTTTAGGATGCAAATGTCTTTGCCCATGAGTGTGTCTGGTCATCGGGTTCTGCTCTGATAAATGCAAGAGATGACTTTCCATGACTTTCCTTCTCAGTCCCACCAATTTTGCTTCTGCATACATGTCTATAATGCTTATGCCTCATTCGCAAGCAGAAAATAATTTGTGGCTCTTAAGTTTGCTTTTTAAAAGAAGCTTCTAATCCAGATACGACACACAGAGAGTGTGTCACTGTGTGTGTGATTTTCTTGGCAGTATACTAAAGGCATGTGGCAAGTTCCTGGAGAGGCTCAGGGTTGTGTCATGACTGGTGTCATCGTGGGGTGGCCTTTCAGAGGTTTATGTAGGGTACAGAATAGAATAGCCACTGAAAACATCTGGCAGACAAGCTAGGAAGGGATTTCAACTATCATTTTCCTGCTGGCCTGTCTCTCCCTCTCCCTGTCTCTCCATGTCTCTATTTCCCCTGCCTCCCTCTGTCTTCTTTTCTCTCAGCCTCTCATTTGTTCTCTCACCCTCTTTTCTTCTATCAGTACCTTCTATTTTTGATGAGTACCAAAAACAAATTAGGAAGCGTTTCCTCTGTCAGCAAATGGGGAAGACCCGGCAACATCCTTATCTCCTCCCTTCCCTCCACCCCGTCCTCCTCCCCTTTCTTCTTCTTTTGGTTTCCTATCTTTCTTTTTTTTTTTTTTAATACTATAAAATGAAACAGAGCGTGCTTGAAACCATGATAATCTTTGCAAAGAAAGAGAATCTCTTTAGCTTTCACATGGCATGGGAGAAACAAAGCCATTTGCTGTCTTCCTTGGGGTCATGGGTCCCATAAAGGGCCTGAGATGGGGCCAACAATTAGGGAAGCCACCCTGTCATTCTTCCCGCACATGCCCTTCTGGGGCCCTGCTGCCAGAGCCTCTCTGTCCAGCTTTCTATTCCTTTTCACTGTTTTGCTCTCTTTACCTGTAATTTCGTTGCTGGAAGTGTCGTTATTCCCACTTAGAGGGACTTTTGATGAAGATGAAAATTACTAAGAGTTCTTTAGAATTCGTTGGTGTAAAGACAATATACATTGATCAGAAACACCTTAGGAAATACTTCAAATTGCAGAGTTGAAATACTATTCAGGCATAATAATTGGGTGTATTTAGTCAAATTGGGAATGCTTTTCAACACATCATTAAAAGGAGGAAAAAGACCCTTATTTTACCCAACCTGCTAGCTCAAAGCCAGCAAACAGTACACATTCATGAAACTGGATTTGATAGAGTTGGCACCAGTCTAAGGTTGCTTTCTCATGGAGCTATTATTTTGTAACATATCCCTTTTCAAAGAAAACTCAAAGGTTGCCTGTGTATATTCAAGTGTATCCAGCATGGAAACCAGAGCGTGTATGTGCCTCAAGTCTCTGAGCAAAAAGCATTTTAGCATCTGAATTTTGAACTGTAACTTTTTCCACAACATTGCTTTCCTTTGAGCCCTTCAGATACAGTTTCTTAATGACCTAGACAGAACAACAAGGATTAGATAGTATTAAGGAAACAGGATAATAGGGTAGCAATTTATTATTGTACACAGTCTTCTTCTCTCCAGGGTGATCTTTAAATCCTATTCAGTAGTTTAGCATAACAGCAGAAACCATTTCATCCAAATGCATGAGTTATATTCAGAATATAATTCATTTTTTCAAAGTAAAAATTAGTGCTTAAAAAGAAATGCAAACAATTGCACCATTGTCAATTGTGCTTATGTTGTGATGAGTGTACAAAAATTAGCAATTTGCAAGTTAAGACAAAGCAACATTGTCATTTCTGAGACTTCCATAATAAAATGAAACTATTCGTAGCTAACATTTATTGAAAGGTTGCTCTATACCCAGTCCCATGCTAAAGATTTTTACCTGCATTATCTCATTTGCTATTCAACCATACATCTGATGCATGTGATGCATCCCCATTTTACACATGAAGAAATGAATGTTCACAAAGTTCAAGTAACGTATGCAAGGTCACTTGGCCTTTACATTGCAGGGCCAATGTTTGAACCTGGGCTGTCCAACTCCAAGCCCATGCCTACTCTCAGCATGAAGATTAAGCTCAAAAATTCTAGAATGAGACTGTTTGGGTTTCAATTCCAGCTCCATGTTTTCTGGCTCAAGGTCTAGTTGAGGACATTTCTTAAGCTCTCTGTGTCACCATTTTCTCTGTACAAAAAAAGATGATCTATAATCATAGCTGCCTTGTAAAGTTATGGTGATTAAATGAAATAAAACATATAAATCAGTTAAAAAAACTGAACAGCACTTATTAAGTACTCATTAAATGCTATTTACTATTATCCTTTATTGTCCTCACTTTCCCTGCTGCCCACCTCTTCCAAAAAAAGAAATTTTTTTGTTTTGTTTTATGTTTTACTTTCCTTCCTCAATAGAGCACAATAATGATAATTTTAAAGTAAGCCTTAGTTGAAGGGAAGTGATTAAATAAAAGCCTAACAATGACAGATGAATTAATTACTCAGGCTTCCTGGACAATATTTTGATGTTCTACCTTCCTGAAATGAAGATAGCCACTGGCAGAGTTACCCGATTCAGGTAGACCAGTGCCATTCGCCATCTTCATACCACACTTGGGTGGTTAGCTGGCCATGCCCACCAGCACTCCTAAAGCTGGCAGGACGGTCCTGTGTGGAAGCTACACTGGGTGTTGTCAGTGTCCCGAGGACAGGGTACAGCGAGGGGGGCTGAGAGAGGTGAAGGGAAAGGGAACAGATGGGAACTAAGGTTGGTTGAGAAACTATTTCATTTGGTTCTAATGATAACATCCATTAACATCTGCCTCCCTCTTTCCCTCTCTCCTTCCCCCTTTCCTTAACTCCCACACTTTCTCTCTTTCCCCCACTTCTCTCTTTCCTTCCTCCCTTTATATTATTAGAGCCCCTATTCTTTTTTTTTGTATTTTTCTTTATTTTTTAATTGACAAGTAAAAATTATACATATTTATGGTGTACAGCATGATGTTTTATTTTATATATATAGTTAAATGTCTAAATCAAGCTATCTAACATATACATTAGCTTACATACTTTTTTGTGGTGAGAACACTTAAAATATACTTTCAGCAGTTTTCAAGTATATAATAATAGTTATTAACTGTAGTCACCATGATATACAATAGATCTCTTGAACTTATTCTTCCAGTCTAATGGAAATTTTGTGTCCTTGGACTGACATCTCTCCAATCACCCTAACCCTCAATCTCTGGTTACCATCATTT
>CAUYRT010093879.1:0-75416 GCA_963574885.1 Lepilemur ruficaudatus
GGCCTTTGTCTCCAGCTGGTGGGGAAGAGGCAAGAAAGTCCAGGTCAGCCAGTGGCCTCCTGGGCCTGGTGCCATGCTGGGGCTGATGTCTCCCCTCTCCTCTGAGGCACAGGGACTGGCCACGTGGTGGGATGGAAAGGAAGGAGGTAAGCACAAGAACAAAGCCGGGGAGCAACTGAACCAGCAGAGCCAGAGCAGCAGGAGTTTGCCTCACCTGCAACAGCATGATGTCACTGGAGTCGTCCTTAGAATTATATGCTGGGTGGCAGGTAGCTTTTCTCACACGGATGACCTGCTGGGTCTTCTCCTGCTTCCTGATGTTGTGGGCTCCCAGTGTGACATTTATGGAGCTGCACAGATAGCAGAGAAGGGCTGTAGGTGTGTGAGGTCACAAGGGTACAGCCCAAGAGTCATGAAGAGCAGGTGACAGCCAGGGCAGGGCAGGGCTGCAGCTGAGGGAAACTGAGGGGATGGGAGGGCCGAAGGAGGTGGCATTCTGCTAATGGCACCAGTGGTTCTCAGGGGTCAGCTCCCCCTTGGGAAAACAGGTGAGGCTGCTTTAGTTTCCATTCTCATACTGAAGCATGTCCACGGCTCTGCATATGACAGGCGTGATCACTCTGGTCTTTTCTGACCTCAGCAGTGCCTCTGACACTAACCTTCTTCTCCTCCCATGGGACATACCCACCCTCTTTCTCCAGGGAGCCCTCCAGCACATGTGTTCAGACAGCAGTCTCTGTGGAGTATTTCCAGGAGGGTGTGGAGATTTCCTCCTCACCTTCCCCAACAGTGAGCGGCTGTTAGCACGAAGTCTTCTCGTATCAGGAAACCGCCGCACATCTTCCGAGTCCCCTGATTCCAGTACTGAAGAAAGGCCATGTAGGGGCGGGAGTGGGGCTTGGCCTCATGGCCCCCGATGATCTGGTCTGAAAGAAAAGTGTGTCTGCTTGTGTGCACCCCCTGAGGCCACTGGCTGGGCATCTGCTTAATGGCTCCAGAAGGGCTGGGCATTTGGGAGCCTGGGGTGGCCTGGAGTTAAGAGGGGCCTGGGGGAAGGGGCTTCAACTTCCTCCTCTGAAAAAGGGAAGAACAGCTGGCCTTGCTCTATAAATCTTTCTTCCACATATAGCTGGAGGTGAGCATGCCTCACCAAGACAGTAAAATCCCAGAGGCTCCTGATCATTCCCTCCTGACTTTTCTTTGCTCCAAGTGAGTTCCCAAGGCCATGATGAGTCATGTGATAGGTAGGATAGTGCTGCTCTCTAATGGCCAGAATGTAAGTTTAGGGATCTAGATATTGTCCTATTCCTAGGGCCTACATGCAGTGGGTGCTCAATGACTGTTCATTGGCTGCATGAAGGAATGGCTCTAGTTGGCCTCTCGATGAGGGTTGGTAGGGCAGTGCCGGTGGGATTCTGGAAAGCAGAGAAGCTGGGATCTGCCATAGCGGCTCATCCTTGGAAAGAGGGGAGGCACCCTAGCCCTGGGACGAAAGGGATTGAGTGACTTGAGACTAAGCAAAGACAAAACAGTATTCGGAAGCAGTGATTCCACCAATTCTGGGTCAGCTGATCTGGCTTCCCTCTGACAGACAGTGAGGGAAGCATGTCTTTACCCCAGACACAGAAGCAGGGCCCACTCTGCCCTCTCTAGGAGAATTTAATATTTTCTCATTTCCAGGGTCTCACCCTCTGCCATGCACTTCCAGATGACAAGGGCGAGGGCTGGGGAGGGGATGATATCCACTGGCCCTCCTGAGAACAGTCTTGTGCCCTGGCATTCCTTCTGAGAACTTATCCAGCGTCCTACTTGGGGGGTCTGCAGAGGGACTGAAGCTGGGGTTCAGAATGGAAGGATCAGGGAGGTGCAGAGGGGCAGGAGATCTGTGGGATGGGCTCGGGCCTCTGAGGCTGGGGACGGTCACTCACCTGCCTCTGCCCCAGGGGACAGGAAGAAGGCCAGAAGGAGCAGGAACAGCTGCATCAGGAAGGCCGCCCAGGTTAGAGCTACTGGTGTGCCCTCCTTGCTCCCTTTTAGCCGCCAGGAGAGGAAGGAGGTGGGGTGAGCTCAGTGACCTCATGTTCCCCTCTGGTTTTGTGGTGCTTGATAATAGAAGGTTTCTATGAAAACTCCTCACCCCCACTGCCTCTACCTGATAACACCTTCTAGGTAGTTGTGTGAGAATCATGTGGTGACCACACCAATACCCACAGCTGCTGACTCAGAGTGGACCATCTGTTCCGGCCCAGAGCAGGAACCCAGTGTATGGGGTGGGGACTGTAGGACGTGGTGTTGGCCAGTAGAGGTAGTGGAGCCCCCAAAAGCTGAGTTCCCAGTGATGGAACCACCAGTGCCTCCATGGCCATGCTGCTAAGTACAAATGATGATTTCTTTAGCAGGTGTGTGTTTGGGCCTTTCTCCTGTGCTAGAAGCAAGCATGTTGGAGATATTTCTCCTTCCCTTAGAGAGATGACCTCTGGTGGAGGAGACCCTGACAAGGCACAGGTTGGGGAGGACCATGATAGGGTGATCATGCACAGGTAGCTAACAGAGCATGGCCTTTATGTACTAGAGCCATCTAGCAACCCATTCATCATCATAGCTTCCTTCCTAGGGGATTTATAACATCTCTTACTTAATTACAAATGCTCAGTGTGACAGAGTCCACCCTTCTTCTCAATGTTTTTAACAAAACTCCCTCTCTGGACATTTATTGGCCCAAATTAACCTTTCACTCTCTTGCTTTAGTATCTTTTGAAAGCACCAGCTCCTTACATGGAAAGAAGAGGTTAGAGGAGAACATAAAATCTGGAGGTCTCAGGCCCTGCCTTTTCCCATCACCTTCATTCCTAGTCCCCTCTCTTGAATTGGTTCTTCAAGAGTTAGGCTGTACTCCTAACCATCCAATGAGGATGAGAATGGAGAGAGTGGGAAGTTCAGGAGAAATTTTCTTTTAACTTTAGTAATTAGTCAAATGACCAAGGTTTTGTAGGAAAGTCACCCCAAATCTAGAGGCAGTAATAAAAATTCATAGCAGATGAAAGCTTACTGAGGTGCCAGACATGCAGAAAAGACTAATTTGATACAAATACCTTTTAAAGAAAGAACCCTACCCAGAAAAAGGCTCAATGGAGAGACTAAATTGTCTTTCTAGATGGGACCAAAGGGACAAAGGAAGCCAAACTAAGAGATGGTGAAGACCATCTGGGACTTACAATTTTAAGAATCTGTCTAAGTAAAAACTTATACAAAATGTAGCTGGAAAAGAAGATATGATTAATCAGTTTGTTGAACGACTGAGAAAATAATACCCAACATTACAATACCAGCTAATGTTTACTGATCACTGACCATAGATCCTTACTCCAACCCCTGAGTCAGCTACTGATATTTCCTCTGTTTCACATATGAAAAAGCTAAGACCCTGGGAAGGTGAGGGACTTATCGCCACGTCAGTCAGCTCATAGGTGTGAAGGTGGCACAGGGATTGGAATGCAGGGGTCTGATTCCAGAGCTTGTGATCTTAGCCACAGCTCTATAAACTTCATCGTCTCCTACACTGTTCAAGGACTCTAGGGAAATGTTCAAGTAGTGCTGAAGAATAAAACTTTTGTTTCTATCTCTGATATATGCTCTGTTTCTCTTAGAAGGGAAAGGTACCTCAGTGGCTACCATATAGGAATAGAAAAGTCTATTTAGATCACACATTTCCTTTGCTTTTATTCTTTATTTTCCTGATGTTCTTTCTCAATATGTAAGAGAATTTCATGCATGGCCCATGAGAGGCAATCCCCTTAGATCTTAGCCTCTCATGGAACCGCATCTAGTCCCTGCTGGAAGTGGGTATGGCCAGACCTTGTAGGTAAAAGAGAACGTGGCAGTGATAGGACATTCCCACACTTAGATGTGACATTTGAGTCTGCTGTTGTAACCTGACTTCCCTGAGCCTGATCATTCATTTAAGTCATGACAAAATCAGAACCTACAGGCATAAGGGGCCCAGACTTGGTCCTAGCTGAACTAGCTGATTTCATTTGACTATGAAACTCAGTTATGTTTCTGAGCGGAAATTCCTGTCTCAGGAGTTATCTCTACATTCCTATTGGGCTGGGATGCTAGTTAGAACTTCTGGTGTGATTATATGACATAAAAAAATGATGAGGGAAAAACTTATCAGTAAAGGAGAACCTAGGTTATATAGAATATGGGGAATGTGGTACTTTCATTTTGCCTCTGTAGTAATAAGGATGGGAAGAGAAAAATGTTTATAGGAGAGATATATAACTCTTAGCCCTGCAAAGTTTTGATATCCACTGAAATACCCTTGAATTTTCCCTTGTTTCCTATTCTAATCATTGCCCAGCCCTTACCACCAACAGCAAAAGAATGGAGAAGAACAAGGTCTGGATGTTGGGTTGGGGATAATTCAGTAAAGCTCTGGTGTGGGTAAATGTCTGGGGTGGGTAGAAAGATGACTGCAGAGGAGAGGACAGGAGAAGTGGGTTGGGGTGAGAACAGTGTACCCACTCCCACAAAACTGGGAGCAAGTGTAACAATACAGACTCAGAAAAATAAATAAGTGTTGACCGCACTTCTGGGTGGGAGTGAGTTGAAAGGGAGCGATGTTCTGGGTTGTGGGGTCACCTTTGATGTGACCTTGGGTCACTCTCAAGACCCCACACCTGGAGACTTTTATATCCCAGGATATCCCTGGGATATAAAACTTTTATATCCCACCAAGGCCACTCTGTTTTCTGAAGCATTTTATTTCCACTGGGCCCGAAGGTCATAAATTAGCCTTCCGGAGGGAAGGGGTCTGTCTTACTGTCTTGTTCAGAGGCTCATGCTGGGTGTGTTCTTACCACATCTGCACAGGATATGGCAAAGGATTTGGTTTGGGTAAGTCAGAGGGGTGCTGCTGAGTCATTTACCGGAACCTCCAACATATCATTGCAAAACTGGTGGATCTTTTCTTTTTCCTTCTATCTCAAAGTTCAGGGCAGGTATACTAACAAGGTGTTGTGTTTAGAAAGGAAGCTCTATTTCATGCCTCAGCACTCTTGTGTCACATCCCCTATGTGTCCTCCAGTCTTGGTATGGTATTAATTTGGTGCAAAAGTAACTGTGGTTTTGGACCGTGAATTTTCTATCATAATATTAATATCTCCCAGGTGTAGACACCCTCTGCTATGTAGTTTCTCTATATGTGACCAAGAAGTCAGGAACAACACAGGAAACATACACAAACAAAGCAGAAGATCTGGACCATTCCAGCCAGCCCTTTGAAGATTGCCCCATGAGAAATCAGATATTGCAGAAACCTGCTGAGCTGCTGAGAGCATTTTACTCATGAAAGGATGGGTACTATGGCAGGATGATTGGCCGTGGGACCAATGACTACATAATTCTCTATGCTGAATCATTTGCCAGAACCACAATATATGATTGCAAAACTCTCTATATATTTTTATGTTCCCTTGTCTCAGGTTTCTACTCCTGAAAGACTGTTGCTGAACAATGTTAAGAACAATGCTTAATTTCCCAAGGCACTGAACTCCAACTATGAAGCTTTGAGGTGTCAGATATCCAGCGTCACGTGCTAAGACTCTGGCTTTGTAAGATGGGAATCTTAAATACTTGTATACCCCTCATAAATGATCCTCAATAACTCCTAAGAAAATACCAGGAACTGGAATCAGTGGTGTTAGCATAGGGTCATGTCCTTTGGTTTAGCTTCCTTCTATCCAGAAATCCCAGTTTTGTTTCAGTCCTTGTAAGAGCAGGAAGATCAGGGTTTTTTCTTGTTCCTGTAGAGGTTATAACAGATAAGAAGGAGAGGAAAGCCTTCTGTCAATAGGTTGCCTACCCTGGGCCCTGCCAAGTGTCCCAGAGCAGAGCATCTTCACTGTGGAATGGACTCCCAGTGGACTCATGTAGGGAAAAGATGAATGGGGGCATAGGTCATTATAGCTATTCTGAAGCAATTTGAGGCTGTCACTTGGTAGCAGAATTATCTGTTTTAAGCATGAATAGGATGAAGGGGAAATCAGAGAGCCTACGTATGAGTGGAGTCAGTGAATGTACCTTTCTCTCAATTTTGCTGTGAACCTAAAACTCTTTCAAAAAAGTCTTAAAACAACAACATCCCCCCCCCCCCAACACACATAGAAGATTTGGGACAAATACAAAGCATAAAGTAAGAGTAGATTTAATCAAATATATCAATAACTGTATTAAATGTAAACATTCTAAATGCTCTAAATGCAATTAAAAGTTAAAGAATATCAGATCAGTTAGAAAAACAAAACATAAACATGTGGTTAGTGGAACAGGTTTAAAAAGTTGAAAGTAAAAGAAAGGAAGCCTATA
The DNA here is from genome assembly GCA_963574885.1 of Lepilemur ruficaudatus. Lineage (NCBI taxonomy): Eukaryota > Metazoa > Chordata > Mammalia > Primates > Lepilemuridae > Lepilemur > Lepilemur ruficaudatus. The sequence continues at coordinate 6,370 of CAUYRT010093879.1, forward strand.
TACCATATTTACAGTAACCAAAAGAAAACTATTATAGGTATAATAATACCAGACAAAATTGACCATAAGATAAAACCGTATGTAAATACTATTTGGGTCATTTCACAAGGATACAAGGTTTAATTCATCAGGAAGACACATGATTTAAAATTTTAATGCATCTAATTACATGGCCAGAAAATATATAAAATAAAAATTGAAGGAACTTCAAGGAGATAAATAAATCCATCATTGTCTTAGGAATTAGCACAATAAGATGATTTAAACAGAACACTGGACCTAACAGTTACAGAACACTGCACCCACCCACTACAAAATACATATTTATAAATTTTCTTAAAAATATTTGCCAAAATTGATCATTTACTGGACCACAAAGCAAATCTTGGGAAATTTTGAGGATGTGAATTATTAAATGTCTGGCCATAATATAATTGAGCTAGAGATCAATAATAAAATGATAACTAGAAAAATCCTCCTAATATTAGATAAAGAGAAATACCCTTTTAAATAACCTATAAGTCAAAATAAAATCTATGAAAAATGGAAAGTTTTAAACTGATTAATAACAATAACAGCACTAAATAAAAGTTGTGAAAATGCAGCTATAACAGTAGAGGATACTTTGTAGTCTTAAAACTCATATACCATGAAAAACTGAAATTATTGAACTTATCATATATCTCAAGAAGTTACAAATTAATAAGTGAAATAGGCTGAAAGAACTAGGAAAAAACACAATAAGAGATAGCAAAAGTTAATGAAATAACAGGCAAACATACAATAGGGAGATGTAGGAAAGCAAAAATTAACTGTTTGAAAAACCTAATAATATTAAGAAATATTTGGGGAAATTATAAAGAAAGGAAGAGAAGGCACAAATATTTAATATCAGAAACTAAAAATGGAATAATTTTATAAATGCTGCAGTACCTTAAAAGATAAGCCAAGAAAATTATAAAAACATTTATGTGAATAAATTTGAAATTTTAAACAAAATAAAAATGTCACCGTCTAATAATGACTCAAGAAAAATTGCAAACTTGAGTAATACTACAACAATCCAAGAAATTGCATCAGCATTCAAAATTTTCCACATAGAGAACCAACCTAAATGCCTTCACCATTGATTTCTACTGAAATTCAAGGAAGAAAATCTTTTACTGTTCTACAAATTCTTACAGAAAACAGAAAAAGAAGGAACACGGCCCATCTCATTTTATAAGGCTGGCGTAACCTTGACACAAAAACAGAACAAGAGAAAAATTTATAGGTCAATCTCATTCATGATCCATAGAAACAAAGCCCTACACAAAGTATCAATTTTCAAAATTAGTGCAATAATACATAAAAGGTTGATATAACATGAGCCAGTTAGGTTTCCACTAAGAATGCAGATGTCATTTAACCTTGGAAAGCTCAATTAATGTAATTTGCCACAAAGATTTAAAAGAAAAAGCACAAAATTATCTCAATAAATGAAAGCGCTTTTGAAAAAATTCAACATCCCCTCGTGATAACAAAAATAGCCTTTCAGCTGACCAAAGTGAAAAGAAATTTTCTTATCCTCATAAAGTAGCTGTTAAACCTATAGAAACCAATTAATTCACCACTCCTCTAGTAAGAAGAGCAAGGTTCCCATCTTTCCCACAAGAATGCAAGAAAGCCCTTAGCTCTAGGCTGCTTTTCACACAAAGTCTGTGACTCTGGTAAAGGAAAGTCTACAGATATTAAAGAGGGAGGATGTGAATGGCCCCAAGAGAGGGGAGCAGAGATGGATCAGAAATGGGGAGAGTTTGCAGACTTAGGGGCTTTTTTTTTTTTTTTTTTAATGTTTAACCACAGCTCTCTGGGCCTGATGCTCTGCTCTGCTATGTGTTTGGAGCCCTGGGGTTGTCTTGTTCAGGGGAGATCATCAGGAGGCCAAATGGCGCTATTTCCAGGATCCGGCACACCTGCAAATTACTGTTAGGTGCTGGGTCCAGCTGGCATAAGCCCCTGGCAAAACAGGTAGTTGTGATGGTTTCTCAGGAGCTGCACAGTGAAAAGGCTTTGGCTTTTTCTCCATGTTTTGGGAAATCAGAATCAGAAGTTTATGAGGACAGCGTGGGGGTAGCAGTGTGGGCTCAAGGGTTCTGTTCAATTTTGAAGGAAGAGAGAAAGAAGTGAAATTCCTGGTAATTCTGGGTTACTATTCCCTATAGGTAACCCCTGTTTTGTCCTCTCCCCAGGAAAGGTTTGTGTCTTAGTCCTCACTGTCCAGGGCCAGGCTCTCTTGGTCACCCTCTAACTTAATGTCCTGTGATTAAGCAGGTTGTTTTCTCTCTGTCTCTGTCTCTGTGTGTGTCCTTTCTTCCTCTCTTAGTTGATGTCCCATCTACACTAGGTTGCTGCTCCAATTTTGGACTTGGATGAAACGGCACACTATGAGACATGGAATCTGGCTTCCTGAACGGCATCTGAGGGGAGAGATGTAGCTGAACCCACTAGCTACAACCTCATCCCAGTGCCTGTATTCTCTTAGCAGAAAATCTGCCAATCCCAAAATATTCCCCCTTCTGAAAGTCTACTAATCTCCGAATTTCACACTCCCAAATCCCATATAAGATTAACTCTTGCTTGGTTCAGAGACACTGTTTTACAAGCACAGCTCTCCCTTGCCTAGCAAGCAGTAGATTCAGCTTTTTGTTTTATAGATTGAATGGTATTCTCTTCCTGTGACACTCCTTGCAATTGTTCCAGAGAAGTCCCATGTGCTGAGTGACCAGGCTTGCTGAGCAACTTGCCTTGTCTCTTAGCAATTTGCTGTGAAGTAGTGGCCAGCTGTGGTAATATAACATACCACATTGCATCTTTCCTTGACTCAATTCTTTTAACTCACTGTCATTACCGTGAGCTTGCTCCTCCCAAATAAACTGTTACCTTCTTAATCCTTGCTTCAGGCTCTGCTTCAGGCTTGCTTCAGGATAGGACAAAGTGGGAAAGTACAATTTTTGGCATTTCTTCTTTTGTCTCAGGCTGGTAGCTAAAGCTCAGAGGGGGGTCTTCTAATAATACCTCTTCTCAGCTGGGCATAGTGTCACACACTTGAAGTCCCAGGTACTCAGGAGGCTGAGGCAGGAGCATTGCTTGAGCCCAGAAGTTTGAGTCTGTAGTTTGTGCTGTGTGATTGCTTCTGTGAATAGCCACTGCACAACATAGCTGGACCCTTATCTCTAGAACCAATCAACCAACCAAACAGAAAACACCTTTTCTTATTTCTTCCCTCTGTTTAACCAAAGTTTCTGATGGACAGCCTTTTCTTGTTCTATTTTATAATACATTTCTGGAGGACTGACCAGGAATTTCATCCAAATACTTCCTATCAGTAAAGCCATCATTTCAGCCTTATAAAGAACATTCTGAGATTCTCAGCCCCACTGAGGGAAGGAAGCATATCTTGTGCCTTCTACAGGAAAAGCATCTCACTGGGAAAAAGAGACGTCTGTACTGGCAAATATTTAGTGAAAAAGGAGGAGCTGGAGCTCAGTCCTCCAGAGTCACCAGAGGAAACTGCTGGTCTCGAAAAGGTTTTCTTTTCTTTCACCTTCCACATGCTTTATTCTTCCTGTTTAACAGTTATGTGATTATTCAACCAGAAGTGATGACAGCAATAGCCAAAGAATAACTGAGTGTGCACTATGGTGTGCTCAGTGAAGCCTTGAGGACAATGGATGGAGAGCTTTTATGTTGTCAGGGAATGATGCAGATGAAAGAAATGATGCAAAATAGAAAAGATGTGGACTTTAAGGCATGGGATCAATGTGGAGTCATAGAGATGGGTGGTGAGAAATAAACTGATAGTTCATAAGTTACTTAGCAGATATTCAGAAAGCAGATATGTTGAAAGATGTATGATAGAAAAGAGAGTGACTTTCCTAGAGCTTCTTGAGCTTTCCAGGGAATTGGGCTTGGAGCAATGTTTTAGAAATAATTAATTGTCTGCAAGTACATTTTTACATTTTTTCTCAGACAATGCAACAAAAACTTCGTTTTTCACTTTTTTTTTGTCTTTCTATAGATTATTTGATTTCTGGCATTTGGTCACATCCCCTCTGTTTTTTGTCTGTGTTTTTTTTGGTTAATTTTAAATTGTGTGATGTTCAGTCCATTTCCTGTGTATCTCTGTCTGCCATCATTAAGCTTCCTTTGTAGGAATGTGGTATTCTAAAAGTAGAGACTAATTGTGTATCCTTAGTGTTGTCTTTTTACATGAAGAATGAATTTTTATCATTAGGAATTCCACTGACTCCCTCTTTTCTATATGATCTCCATCCAAGTTTTTCCTTCATTATATGAAATGACTGTACACCACATACCTGATGCTCTACCTCAATGTTATCATAAAACATCTTGCTCCCAATCTGAAATCTGGCCACACTGAAGGCAGGAGGGTGCAAATGATACATTCTGGGAAACGTGCAACAGGCAGACAATGGGGAGGTGGGGAGTGGGGTCCATGTGTGAAAACCCTCTGTGCCATGGCTTCCAGATGGATGGTAGACATTCCAACGTGGTCTGAATAAGTTGTAATAATAAACTTTGGCATTACTTTCAGTGCTCTAAATCTAATAAAAAATAAACTAATCCCTTGAAAATGTGTCATAGAAAATATGCAAAATGCTTGGGGGATGAGTAAAGGCTGAGAAGTCATTGTGATTAGTCAATAACCACAAACTTGGAATTAATTGCTGTAACTACAAGTCACCCTTCTAGAGTTTACTATGTTGAAATAGCCCTTGAATTTTTACAGTCATTGTAGCCACAGCTGGAACCTCATAAAGAGAGTTCCATCAAAGTTAGAGATGCTATTTCTTACAAATTTTGATTCTTTTCATTGTGAGCTGATATGGAAGCCAAATTAGAGCAGCACTGAAGTCCCTAGGGAAGGGTTTTTAGATAATACAGATGGAAATGGAATGTCCAAGTCTGGACAAGTCTTTAAATCAGAAAGGATATACTAATTACTTGCTCTGTGAATGGTACTCTACAAAGCACTGGGAATTAAATGGTGAGCACTAATAGATTTAGTTTCTAATCTTAAGGAGTGAGGCATACATTAACCAAGAAACACACATATATGATTAACACATTTTAACCCAGAGTCCAATTTTCCCTCATGGTTTCTAAACCTGAGCCATTGCACTAGGTGGGAACCAAAGCTCTTGATTTTCTTCCATTATTGGCTTCTGACAATAAGGGGAACAGGGGAAGGAAAATATAGCAAGGACCAGTGAGATATCAAAACCTGCACAAGCAGAGAGGGGCTGAGGCCACTGAGTTGCACCCTTCTTCCACCTACCATGGCCAAGAGCTGCCGTGCAGGTCGGCCCCTTCCATGGGAAGCCTTCCTAGAAAGATCAACTGTTCCCCATCCTTCCAGAACTATTTCAGGGGTTCCCTGAATTTATAGAATTTTGTGGAATTTTGGGACATTTGTGGCATTTCCTGTAGAATCTGGGCTTAGTCAAGTCTTCCTCCAATTCATCCCTTCTCCTCAGTCCTTTCCCTGGGTGTCAGATCAGACACTTTGCCTGGACAGGCCCCATCACTTTCCTTAGAAATCTAGGGGATCAGATGGTTTCCAAATTTACATCTGTAAAAATCCTCTGCTTGAATCCACATATCACACTGGTTACTAAACATTTAGAGTAGGATATGTCAGAGGCATTTTCAGTTTGATATATAGAAATGGAACTCACCATCTTTACCCATGAACTGATCACTTTTCCTTTTTCCTTTGCTTGGTGGTGGTACTACCATCCACCATGTTGCTCAAGCCTTTCTCCCTTTCTCACCAACTCCATCAAATCTATTACTAAGGCTTGTTGTCTTTTCTCCTAAGTGTCTTTCTGGATGTCCCTGGCTCTCCCATCTCTACAGCTGCAGTGTTGGTGTAGGCACTCGACAGCTCAAGACTGGGTGTTAGCAGTGCCCATGGGGCACCATGCCTCTGGTATTCACAACCATCTAGCCCTCCTTCGCAGAGTTGCCAGAATGGAATTTTCATTTTAAAATCTGATTATGTGACTCACCTTTTAAAAACTATTGAATAGCTTCACATTTCCTATCAGATAAAATCTAAGCTTCTTAAAATGCCAAAAGTGGGGGTCAGGAGGGAAGCCTCTATCTGCTAAGCCTTGTCTGTATCACTAACCCTTCCATTTGGTATTAGAATGATATGGGACTACTTGAGGCTATTAAGAAATGGCCAGTTTCCATTCTACAAGCTGAATTAATAAGGGCTGTTTGATATGCTTGGAATGCCTGGAGCCTGTTTGTCTCTCCTTGGTCAGGTCTCTGCTCAAATGCTACCATCCAGAAGCCTTCAATCTGCATGATGTTTAGAGGGGTTTCCCCTATACTCCCATGTCTTTCCAACCTCTATTATACAACTTATAATGACTTAGAACTGCATTGGCATAATTTGCGGTCAGATAGTAATTTAGACTATTCACATTTTAAGGGCAGGAAATGTGTCATTTAACCTTTGGATCTTGAGTCCATAGATGCCCCAGATGGTAGAAGCTCAGTTTGTTTCTGGGTCTATGCCTGCAAGGTTGAGGCTTTATGGGGCTTTCAGGAAAGAGAAAGGCTCAGGACCATCTCACTACAAACCCCACCCAAACAGAGGCAGGACGCTCAGATGCAGCACTAAAGGGCAAGCCCTAATCTTGCAAAGAGGCCTGGAAGACATTTCTGTAGCTAGACCAGCCAGTTGACAGATAGTGGACAGAATCTAGAGCAGGGAAATCCAAGCCACTTAACCTCCAAACTGAGGGATGGGCAACCCGTTTGTCTGTGGCAAGATCAGAAACCCAGGGTGGGGTCCTAACTAATGAAGAAAAAAAATAATTAAATGAAACTTCATTCCATATCTTGACATTTTTTCTTAGTTCTCCACATTGGTAAAAATCCAGAAAAGTTTTTATGTTTGCAGAAATAAAGAGTGAAATAATAGATGATAACATAGCTAACATTTTATCAGGCTTCACTGGGCCAGGCTCTGTTTTACATGCTTTATGTGTATTAACCCATTTAATTCTCCCAATAATCTCCCGTGGGGGGTACCATTATGAGGATACCAGAGCACGGAGAGTGTAACTGGTACAGTGTCTCAGGGCTAGAGGCGGAGATGGGGTGCAAACCTACTGGTGCAGTTGCAGTCTGTGCTCATAAGTGCTACACTTGAATGCCTCTGATAAGTCGGTCCTTAATCTTGCACATGTTGCTTTCATCTGGGGCTTTCTTTTTGATTTGCATCTCAACGATTATTACCAGAGACTTGTGGTTGAAGAGGGGAACATCTCCCTTCATTGCTGAACGTTGGTATGTTGGGCACTTGGGACACACCTGTCCTCTCATATAAAGGATGGTTATTGATGACCCGGGATGGGAGCTTTAAACAGAAGTCGAGATGCTGTCTTCCCACCCACTTCAAGCCTGTTAGGATGATAGCTGAATGGTGGAATGCCAGCATTGCTGTGTTCATGCGAGGAGCAGATCATGTAGAAAGTTTTTCTAGAGGAAAAGGGAAAGGGCTGCAGTAAACATAGCACAAAATAGTCATGCTCAAGGGCTACAGGGAACAAAGTGGAGGAGATTGTTCTGGAAGGTTGGCCTCACTTCCTTACCATCCCTTCTGTAGCTTCCTGACATTTTATCTGTTGAAATTGCCCAAGGGGGCTGGCCTAGCTTTGTTGGCTCCTGTGGGTAGGGAGTTAACAGTGAACCCAGGTCAGCTTTGTTAAGAATTAGGGAAGGTCTGCTCCAGGCTGGCTCTAGCTGGGTCCAGTCACATCTGTGGTGTCTCCTGGCATAAAAGAGATCTGTTCTTTTGTGGTCTCCTGCTGTTGACTGGTGATACACAGAGCTAAGTCTTTGACTGCCATTTTGTTCTCATTCTAACCTCCATTATACAACATATAATGACTTAGAACTGCATTGGCATAATTTTCTGTCAGATAGTACATCTCCTTTAGACTATTAACATTTTAAGGGCAGGAAATGTGTCATTTAACCCTTGGATCTTGAGCCCATAGAGGCCCCAGATGGTAGAAGCTCACTTTTTTTCTGGGTCTATGCCTGCAAGGTTGAGGCTTTATGGGGCTTTCAGGAAAGAGAAAGGCTCAGGACCGCCTCACTACAAACCCCACCCAAACGGAGGCAGGATGCTCAGATGCAGCACTAAAGGGCAAGTTCTTTCTCCAGAGGGCACAGTTTGTAAGAGGCAGTCACTACAGACTAAATGTTGAGGTGAGTCGGAACAGGTGTCTATCACACACAAGTGGGGCAATAGTCTAAGAGGCTTAGACTAGTCCCATGGGCAAGGGTGCCACAGGGTTGCTGCCGCTCATGTGGTGCAACTACATAAACTAGAAAAAGCACCCCTTCCTCGAGACTGTTTACTTCCTTCTATCAGAAAATTATCACAATATACCTGCTGAGTTAGAAGGAGGTATTTCTCTGAAATCTGTTGTTGACTATGTCATAGTAAATGTACAAATCTGCTGATGTCTCCAATGTGAATGACCACCCACTCGGGTGTCTAAGGCCTGGTGTCTCCTCTTTCAGCTCTCTAGTAAGAGAGAACTGGCCCTTCTCTTGGGTCTGTCCAACCAGAGGATAAGGCTAACCTTTAATGCTCAGTTGTCAGGGTCTCAGATCACTAGTTCATTCTCTCCCCTCATCATTAAGTTCCTCTTCTTTGTCTCCCACTATCCTAGACCTTTATTTCCCACTGGAGGCTGAACCAGTCTTCAAATTTCTTGGAGGAGCCCATGATAAGAAAATATTTCTTTTCTTGCAGGGTCCACTGAATGTCTTGACTTCCTACTAATGTCTCTTGATCCCTCAGGTCTGGCCATCCCTGACCTCCCAGGTGAAAGCCAGGGGGGCATTGTCTTATGCTCCCTTGTCCTGCTTGCAGGTCCACCTGCTCTTGCTTCTACCAAGGCCTCCATCCTTTCTTATTGGGTTGGTGTTCATGTTTCCTGGGTGTCTGAGCCCTTGAGATGAGGAAACTGAGACACAGCCAGGTTAAGTCAAGTTTGTGTGTTTAGGTGGTGTTGGAACCAGAATTCAGACCTAGGCAATCTGGTTGTTGAGTGTACACTCTTAACTACTACACAGAAAATACTTATCCAAGTCAAAGCTGCTTTTGGGAAAACTTAATATAACCCATGTATCCTGGTAGATTCCCAGCCCCCCTGAACTTTCCTTCTACCATCTGCATGGTGGCTGTCCCTTGGTCTCCTTAGAGCTCTCCTGATATCCAGGACAAGGGCAGATCTCCTGCATCTCCTAGGGGTGGTGATAGCAGGGAGTGGTCTTAAGTGATTTTGTTTCATCAGGAGTATCTTTGAGTAGCTTTCTGAGTCAAATTGAAAGAAGGCTTTGTAGCTCACCCAGGCCCCAGCAGTGGCCAGGCTAGATCAGGAAGGGGAAGCATCAGGTCAAGGACTGAAGGGAAAAGTGCTGGGAGGTAGGGTCTGAGGGTCATGGGGACTTGCGCCTGCATGGCCCTGCTTCCTGAGATTCCACAGGAGAACACTCCTGCCGCAGTGCACACACACACACTGTCACCCAGGCAAGCAGCCCAAGGGATCTCTGCGTCACCCCCAAACTGATAAAAAAGACTCTCTTGGTGGTCCTGGAATGGGTTTCCGATCACCGGCTGGGGAGAATCCATAAGGCCATAGATGTTTAACACAATACGGTGAAGAAGCAAAATGATAGGCTTGTGGTTTTTTCCGCTAATTTTTCAGCTGCCACCACTTGGTGGGGCGGGGTGGACAGATTTCTTCCTGTGCACTACTAGCATAGGTCTGACTGCACGAGTCCCATCCCTGGTGACTAAGCAACTATATCCAAATGTCACTTAGAGCTCCAAGTTCTATCAGGGTCCCCTTATATTTAGATTGCAAATCTGAAGAGTATAGCTGCATTACAGAATCCATACTTGTCTGCCTTAAGGGATGAGTTTTATTAAAATCCCCCCAAGCAGCCCCAAGATTTTCTTGGTTCACGTTTGTGGAGAGTGCTGTAAAAATTAATGTTCTTATTTTTAAAATGGGGACATTATTTGAGGTTAATGGTTGATGGCTGGTATCTATCTTTCCTTTTTACTTACTAAAGAACCCTAATTTTTCTCAGAGTGATAATATACCCAGCTAAGAATATTCACCCTCCCAGACTCCTTAACATGTAGAGTTCACATGGGACACGATTCTAGCCAAGGAACCTCAACAAGCAGGGTTTCCAGCAGAGATTTTTAAAGGGGCATTTTCCTTTAGTCTTTTGCTCCTTTCCTTCTCATCCTGCTTGAAACTAGAACGTTCTGCCTAGAGAAGGAGGAGTCATCTTTTGACTGTGAGATGATTGAGATTGAGGGCTTCTCCCTCCTTCTTGCTCTCTGCCTTTTACCAGTTGGCTCTCTCTGTTTATCTCCACCACAATAGCTTGTTTCCAATCTACACTTTCTGCCCGCATGGAATAGAGCAGGTGCTCTGATGAAGCGCTCCATTGGGCTTGCCCTCTTGTTATGGTTTCCAGAGGGTGTCACTTTCTCTACAGAGTGTTCAGTGATATCTCATTCATCTGGAGACCCCAGGCCTAGAAACACCATGCATCTGGAATTGAGAAGGGTGAGCTCATTACCAAGGTTCCAACACTGTCCCTAGTCGAATGTGACTTGGCAATTCTCTGATCCCATGGAAAGAAGCCTTAGAAATATGTATTTGTTTATAGAAAGAATCTTAAGTCTTCTTTCTATAAACAAATACATATTTCTATAAATAAATAAAGTAAGCTTCTTACTATAAATGCCAAATATTTTTAGCTTAAAATAAAAAATTCAAAGAGAAGCAGAAGGGAGAAGACAGAGTACATCAAGGATAGAAACAAAAGAAAACAGAGAGAAAGGGATCAAGAGGAAAAACAGCTCAGAACATTAGACAGCAGCAGTGGAGGTGGAAGCCTGTGAAGGACTGCCAGCGACTGTCTCTGAAATGCAAAGAAGAGAAACCCTGAGCAGAAGAAAACTGATCATCTCTGTCACTTAGGGTCAGAGTATGACTAACCGCAGGAACCCCCCCCAAAGCATCACTGTGGCACACTAAAGACCCATGAAATATCTGCAGTTTGCAGGGACACTTAGTTAGAAGGCAAGCTTATGAAGTTTCTGGGGCCTTCTCTATACTGATGTAGAGCACACTAAAGCCAAGCCAACTGCTCGGTGGGCAGGCTGTGGGGGATTCTCTGGAGTACAGCCCAAGCTAATTCACATTACAGTATAGTCTTGGTTCCTAGAAAATAGTGTGAGTATAAGCAGGACAACAGACTGGTTATGTTGACAAAGCCACTGTGTGTTATGAGTCTCAACTTCGCAGGTGGGAGGAAGGAGGAGGGGTTGCGTATGTTCACACCTAATGGGTGTGGTGTGCACCCTCTGGGGGATGGATATGCTTGAAGCTCTGACTTGGGTGGGGCAAAGGCAATATATGTGACCTAAATATTTGTACCCCCGTCATTTGCTGAAATGAAATAAAATAAAATAAAATGAAAAATAAAAGTGATTGAGTAGTCTAGTAGTAAAAGGGAAAAGAAAATCTCCAAAGAGGTGAGCATACAAAAATGTTGTCAGATCAGCTCAATATTTTGTCAAGAGGGTGTATGATAGTAAGTCTCAGAAATGATGGCTGATTGAGTCCTTTGTAGACTGTGAGTGTCTTTAAGCTTTGAGCACCATTTTATGAAGTCAGCAGGATATGAACATTGATGATTAAGACTTGTTAAATATGGAAACTTAAATGTTTTATTCCCCCCCCTTTTTCCTGAACTAGAAAAATGGAAAAGAAATATTTTCCCCCACACTTTGTTAGAGTTTGAAAAATTAACCCTGGGTTCTGGGTTTGGAAGTTTGTGAAAGCCTATTGGGAATGAAAAAAAGGAAAGATAGGGTTTTGGGGGAAAAGCAATGTGATTTGAAGAATTAGGAGGCCTGGAGGGGCTTTCCTTGGCCCCTTACTTGGGGGTGGGGTGAAGCCTGTGCATCCTGAGACCTCTGAGACCCTCACACTCCTTGGAGGCAGAGGCAGATGAGCACTGGGCTAAAGGTTCATAGCCTCCACTGAAATTCCTGTCACCCTGATGGGCATGAATGCTGCAGAAAGCCACAGAATGGGAGGAGAGTCTTCATAGAGAGAATGACTGTGTTATCAGTAAACCTCTTGGATTGGTGGCACATGACCAGGGAAATATATGGCCCTTTTGCCTTGGTATTAAGACCCTGAAGCTATGACTTGACTCCAGTGTGAAGTAAGTCCCAAGAATGGCTAACTAAGTTCAGGTGAAATTCCCTGCCAGCTCAAATGCATGCATGCTTGAGTCAAAATTACATCAGTTTATAGAAAATAAAAGATATGCTATATTTTAAATTCTGGAGTTTTTAAACTTTATACATGTATGTTGGTAATTTTGAGTATGTGGCCATGCTTTATATAAATGCAATGCTGATTAGTGAAAAGATTATTGGACAATCTAACAAGATCTACAAACTAATAAGAAAGTTCAGCACGGTTGTTGGATACAAGATCAGTATAATAAATTGTGTTCTAGACACTTACAACAAACAATTGCGATATTTAGCTTTTAAAAGGATTTATTTACAGTAGGCACAAAGTCTTGTAAGGTATCTAGAAACATACAAGAAATAGGTGTGTGAGGCTTTTATGGAGAAAGTTTTTCTTTTTTTAAAAGAAAAGAGAACGGTGAAACAAGCTTTGTCCTTGGATGAGAAGACTCAATATTCCTAAAAATGTCAATTCTCCCCAAATTAACTTACAAGTGTGATACCATTCTCATCAAAAACCCAATAGAGTTTTTTCAAGGAACTTAAGGTGTCTTAAAGATTTAAATACAGAACCAAAAAGCCTAGAATAATCGAGAAAAAAAATTGGAGAAGAATAAGATGAGAACTTACCTTACCAAATATGAACATTTGTTACAAGATTATAGTTAAGACAATGCAATATTTATACAGGGATTAAAAAAACTAGTGGAAGAAAATAGAAGGTTCAGAAACTGACCTCCTCACCTACAGACTCAATAGATGACAAAGCATAAAAAACTAGTATTTTAACTCTTCTTATCCATGCAACATTTTATCCTCACTTGTTATTGACCGAAAGGATAATTATTAGCCATCTTCCTACTCTACAAAATTATTTATTGTAACCTAAGGCTTAGGCCATTATTTGGAATAAGAAGCCATCAACAAACTGGTCCATCCTGCAGACACTAGTCATGTGTGAAACTTTCTAACTTAGTACCTAGAACAAAACTGATGTTTAATAAACTTGTGTGGCCTATCATCTTATAAAGAGTCTGTTAAAAATTATTATAAATATTTCAACATATAAAGCACAGAAAACAGTATGATAAATACCCATGTACCCTTCCTCATTCAGAGTAAACAGTTATCACGGTTTATCATATTTTCTTTTTCTTATTTTTAAATTTTTTTGTAGAGACAGGTTCTTGCTATATTGTTCAGGCTGGTCTTAAACTCCTGGCCTCAAGCAATCCTTTTGTCTCCTCCCCCCAAAGCGCTAGGATTATAAGCATGAACCACGGTGCCTGACCCATATTTTCTTTTTAAATGCCACTTTAAATAGCTGTGCCCTAAATTATGTTCTGAGTCAAACATTAGAAAAGATCTGGAAAATAGTATGATCTGGCTTTATTTTAGCCACAGCATCACATCTCTTCTTGTGATGCGTCAGTCACAGGGGGCTCTGCAATAAGCCTACCACAAACACCTTGGAGCAAATGCTGGGAAAGGTGAGGGAGGACCCTCCTCCACACTTTACCAGACACAGAGAGATGAAAGCTGATGACGAGGTGCCTGTGGTTGGTTGTAATGTGCAAATCATAGGTCACTTTTTTTCTTTGTTTTACTATTCTGGTATGTCAAAGAAATCCAACCACATCAGAGAAAAGGCTTTTCTAGAAGGTGAAAAATTTACATACCACACTCCACTGTCATTAAAAGCAATGAATGTGAATGTGAAGCCCACCCGCGATGAGAGAACTTTTCAGGGCCAATGATGGGATTTCTCCACTGGCGCCTATAGCCACCCCATTTATGTGGGGGGCCTCTGAGGACAGCACACACCCACACGTGTGAAGTAAATTTCCATCTCCGCCTGATGACCCTCAAATTTAGAGCTCCAGTCCAGACTTCTCTCTGCAGCCCCAGACTGGTAATCCTAATTGCCTTGTGGCACCTTCACTTGAATGCCCCATAGACAAAAAGTCAAGGGTGGAAAATTGGGCCCATTATTTCCACTCCCTCTCCAAACAGAATCATCTGGAAAACCCCAATATTCTTGGATTTAACTTTCAGAATCTACTCATAAGTGATCCTGAAAGTCTCTGATTTTTTAATTGAAGCAAAATTTATATAACATTAAGTTAACCATTAACCATTTTAAACGGCACAGTTGAGTAGCACTTAGCATAGTCACCAAGTTTTGAAACCATTGCCATTATCTCATTCCAAGGCATTTTCATCACCTCAGAAGGAAAACTCTGCACCCGTTAAGCAATCACTCCCCATTTCTCCCTTCCCCCGCCCCTGGAAAACACAAGTCGACTTTTTATCTCTATAGATTTACCTATTCTGGGTGTTTAACATTAATATAAATGGAATCATGCAATATGCAACCTTTTGTGTTTGGTTTCTTTTTCTGGGAACCCAGCATAATGTTTTCAAAGTTCATCCATGTTGTAGCATCCCTTTTTAAGGGTGAATAATATTCTATTGTACGGGTGTATTAACAATTTGTTTATCCATTCATCAGTTGATGAGCATTAACCACTTTTTGGCTATTGCGTATAGTGCTGCCATGAACGTTGGTGTACAGATATTTGTTTCAATAGCTGCTTTCAGTTCTTATATAACTAGGAGTGGAATTGCTAGGTCATATGGTAAGTCTGTGTTTAACTTGTTGAGAAACCATCGAACCTTTTTCTGCTGCGGCTGCATCATTTTACTTTCACATGTACATTTTCATCCCCATGGCAACGTACAATGGTTCTAATTTCTCTACATTCTTGCCAACACTTGTTTTTCCTTTAAATTAAAAAAAATATTGTTAGCCATCCTAGCGGGTGTGAAATAGTATGTCATTGTGGTTTTGATTTCTGTTTCCCTAATGACTAATGACGTTGAACATTTTTTCAGGGGCTTGTTGGTCATTTAAGTATCTTCTTTGGAGAAGTGTTTATTGAACTGCTCTGCTTATTTTTAATAAAGTTTCTGACTTTGTACTGAGACATAGATTTGAATCATAGGCTGCAAGGCTGGTGTGGGGGATGGTCACCAGCTGAGTGCCCAGCAGTTGCAGGAGAAAGAGTTTTGTCTTTCTTACTTGTTTTCTTGTATTCCGCTCAAGTGGGGAGTTATAAAGAAAATTAGTCAAGGCTCTAGTGAATTTTTTCTCTTGGTTAAGGACACTATAATCCAAATAGTTAATTGCCCAAGTTAAAAATCTGCAATAATCCTTGACTTCTCCCTCTGCCTATCTGCCCATGTCTACTCAGTTATCATGTGACTCTAGGAAGAGCTAAATTTATAGTTTATTTTAGAACAGTAGGGCAATGTGTTCTTGGATACTAACCTTAATCTGTCTTCATTTTTGTATTAATACCTGTATTTTCCCCTTATTTCTAACTCTTCTTTTAAAATGTTTTGTTTGTATTCTGGTACAAATTTTTTGCAGGCTGCCTCATTTGTTTGCTAAATCCAGAGTGTAAGTACACAGAAAAGTCCTGTATCATTTACCTCTTATACATTTCTGTAAGAAACAAAACCACTATTATTGTTTTTCTAAGCACACATGCAATACATGCCCATTTTGGAAATTTAGAAATTACATATAATAAGCAAAGAAGTAAAAAGAGTAAAATAAAAATCTTCTGTAAGCTCACCACTAACCAGTGTTAATGTTTTGGTGTTAGCCTTTCAGTCTTTGTCCATCTGGCCATCTACCTACCTATTTATCTACCTATCATCTATCTAGCCACACTTTTTAAAATGGAATTGATTGTAAATTATTTTCTATTGCCTACTATTTTCATCTAATAATGTATCAAGACCTATTTCTCTTAAAATTAATTATGTTTCCATGGTCAAAAGTTTTTAAAATTTAATGTGCATTAAGAATCACCAGACTAACCTGTTAAAATAGATTCCAATTTCTACTTCCAGAGCTTCTGATTCAGTAATTGGGATCTACATCCAGAAATCTGTACTTTTAATGAGCCCCTGAGTGATTCTGATGTGGGCTGTCCTTGGAGTCTTTGAGAATTACTATTCTACAGCAATTGTAACTATTGCCTAAGTTTTCATTGTGCAGATATACCATTATTCATTCAACCAATTTGGGGTCATTAAGATTATTTGCATTCTTTTTACTATTTTATTAACATACCTGCTCTAAATATCCTTATACCTACAACTTTGCCTTCATTTTGTCTGCACATTCCTTGCTTATACCCAAACTGTGCAGTGTGTGGCAGTGATGGGTTTTGGTCATTTCTCCGCTAAATGTTGAAGGAGGTTGAGAGGCAGACCTGAGAAAAACCTCTCAAGAAGCCACATCAGGCCCTGATGGAGATGATGGAGGAATCAGCGTCTCACAGGAGAAGCAGAAGGGGGAGGGGACAGCTGGGCAGCTGAATGTGTGAGGGAGTTAGATTCAAGTTCCATATAATTGAGTCCAGAAGCCAAAAGAGCTTATACACCCAGGGCCCAGCCAGCAAGATATCTTGCTTCTCTAGAAACTAGGAAAGGGACTAAAATCATTCCTTTTATTGATCACTTCAAAGTGGAGCATCAGACTTGGGCCAAAAGAGGGATAGTGCAAGGAGAGTGAGGGAGGAGACAGCACAGCTTTCTGGCCCAGTGTAGCTTGTCAGAGAGAGGGGCAATGAGTGAAAAAGGAAAGCATTCTTTTCATAAAAACTCCCGAGAGATAGCAAGGCACATGTAGAATTGTTTTGCTGCTGAAATGTCAAAGTTTATTACCAAGGAAGGGGGAAGAGGTGTTGCTAATATTTAGGCATGTGACACAGTGAGGTTGGGTGTTTTAAAAACTTCAAAGAAAACACAGAAAGCTTTTGGGTCTTGGTGGCTTGTGTCCACTCATGGGACATCAGAGATGGTAATGGCTCAGGAGTCACCAGAGATGGGGCTGAGGGGCTTTGATGTAGCTTTGCAGGCTGAGTCAATGCTGAAGAAAAGAAAACCTAGAGGTCTGGGGACTGACAAAGAACTTGCTTGTCAGCACTTGTGAAGCATCTCCTTTTGGGGACTCTCAGGAATTTTGTGGCAAGAGGGGAAGGGTGAGGAGGTGAGGGAAGTACCTGAAACCTGAAAGTTCTACTTTAGGAGAGGAGACAGAAGCCAGCAAAGTTCAGGTCCTCATGGCCCAGTGCTACAAGAGCAGGACTTGACTAAGAGGCTGTGGAGTGGAGAATGTGCCTGGAAAGGATTGCTCATGTCCCTGTGGTGGGTGTGATCACAGGAGTGGGCACCTGCGGAATCACTTATCAGAAGCCCCTCATGAATGACCGAAATCCAGAGGTTAAATTTTAGAAAACTCAGTTTCTTTTCTAGTTTTGATCTGGGTGAGGGAAGCCAATTTCCCACTCTACCCCCATTTCCACTGCTTCCCACTCCAAGCACACTGAGAGTGGATGCTTGCCCCTCAAGCAGAGTCAGCTCTAAGAAAACTCCTCAGCACCCAGGTGAAAGCAGAACATGACTGTTGGCGGGGAATGGGAGGGTGGGTGGTCTGGGGCTGAGGTTGCTGCTAGGATAAGCTGTCCCTGCAGTCTAGATAAATGCAAAAAGAGTTTATGGAGGGGCTGGAGTGGAAAGAAGGGGTAAATGCGGAGTAGAGCACACAACCTCTATGAGTCTGGGTTGGTCCCAGCAGAAGCCTAAGAGGGCCCAGAACCGGATGTGGTAACTTCCTGTTTGCTATTTCACACAACTCTACAAAGAGCAGCAACGGTTTTCAGCCAGATCAAGATTACCACACCTGTGTATCTACTTAATCTAATGAATTAATTTGGGGAGAATTATCGTCTTTAAAACATTGTGTGTTCCTGTTACCAAAAGCTCAGCACTTGTCCACGAGGCCACATCAGAAGAACAAGGACAAGGGTTGGGGAGAAGGAAAGAGAAGTTTATTACTTAGTTGGTAAAGGAGGAAAAATGGCAGACTTTTATCTCAAAATCTAAAATTCCTGTGCAAAAGCAGAAATGCAGAGTTTTAAAGGGAGGGCCCTCAGTTCTAGGCTATTGTTAATGATTCTAATTGTCCCATCTCTGCCAAAGACAAAGTCTGTGACTTTTGCCCACCTGGGAGGCCCACCCAGAACTTTGCAAGCCAGGCAGCGGGCCTGGGATGGAGCCGACAGTTCAGCTGAGCTATCTTCTGTAACACAAAGAACAAAAGATATTTTCCTGTCCCACCCGCCCACCTACCCACAGGGCAGGGATGCAGGCCCCAGTTTCCAAAAAGAGTAGAGGAAGTTTTAAAGAGGCAGAAAACATCTTTTTGCCTTTTTTCCTCCAGGCCATCCTTTCTGTTACCTTCCCACCTGTAACATTCAGCAATGTTTTGGATTCAAGTAAGAGAAACCTAACTTACACTAGTACAAACAATAAGGGTTTATGTTAATAAGTATCTTATGGAAATACTTTGAAACTTTGTAATATTCTGTTACTCCTCAAACCTTCTACTAGTTGCAATAGCTCTTGCCTAAAAGAATTATTACTAGTATGATTGACAAATGCTGATTTTCTAATTTGGTCATTCCTTCTACAATTATTGTTAGTGAAGACAGTCAGTCTTGCAGGTGAAATAAATGAGCTCTCTACTCTTTCTCTCTCTGCTCTCTCCCTTGCTCTCCTTATAGCTAACAGGTTCCCTGTTAGCTCTGTTTTCACAACATCTAAAAGGAGCCCAGCAGACAAAAAGGAAATGTAAATTTTTCCTTTTGGGATTGCTAGACCTATTGACTAAAACTGCCTTTTAGAATCTGTTTCTATGGCCTAGAGTAGTTCCTGAGAAGCTCCTGGAGGACAGCAGTGGGCACAAACTTCAGGCATCAGATCCTGCCCCGAATCATAAACATTCTATAAAAAAGACATCTGCACTCAAATGTTTACAGAGGCACAGTTCACAATTGCAAAGATGTGGAAACAACCCAAGTGTGCATCAATACATGGGTGGATTAACAAAATGTGGTACATGTATACCATGGAATACTACTCAGCCATAAAAAAGGATGAACTACCTATTGTATTATCCTGGATGGAGCTGGAGCCCATTCTTGTAAGTGAAGTATCACAAGAATGGAAAAAAAAACACCACAGGTACTCACCATTAAATTGATACTCATTGATCAACACTAATGTGCCCATATGGGAAGTAACATTCACAGGGTGTTGGGCAGGTAGGGGGAGAGAGGATGGGTAAATCCATTCCTAATGGATGTGGTGCATGCTGTCTGCAGTATGGGCACACTTGTTGGGAGGTGCAAAGGCAATTTATGTAATCAAAGCATTTGTACCCCTGTAATACTCTGAAATAAAAAAGAAATCATATCTTGAGGGCAAGACTGTTGACAAGATCGCTAACAGCCATTTCTGCTATCAGTCTATTGCTAAGAAAAGGAACATATACAGCAGCTTTACACAGCCAATTCTATTATCAGCTTGCCTCTAAGAAGAAGAGAAGGAGCTGATGTGACAGTTCCCAGTACCCTGTTAATTTGGCAACAGCCACAAATCATCTTTCATTCCCTTTTTTCACGTTTCCTAAATAAAAGATATGAGTAACCAGTTTTCTAAGCCAACACACTTTCCCCCTTCCTCTCTTGTGTTCGGCCTTTTCCAGCATGGGAAAGTAAAATTAACTTCTTCCTTCTTTGCCTGGAGAAATTTTTCTCAAACCCGTGTGTACCAGCTCTGCACTATTTGACTTTCTTCTGTAAAGAAAAGCCTTTCCTTCTTTCTCATTTATTTACTTATATATTTATTTATTTATATCGATGTGGACTTGAGAATTCTTACTTTAGTCAATAGATTATAATCCTTTACTGTCATTTATTTTGATGCTAAAATTGTTCCATATTTGAGGAAGATTTTAGCATCCAGGTTTGGTTTAGACAACTGTTGGGTGAGGCTGTATTTAACTGAAATAAGAAACCAAGGAGGAGGAGAAAAATGTTTCCCATGTTTGCTTTACTTTGCATCCTTTGATTACTTGTAAACTTTATTTAATTTGCATATATTTATCTCCTTTTGTGAACTGTTTCTACTCTATGTCCATTTTCCCTATTATTTGTAAGAACCCTTTACTGTTTAAGAATATTAACATTTTGTCTTGCATAAACATTACAAATTATTTATGAAAGGTATGATGAACTAGAAACATTACCAATAATATCATATTTAAACCATACAACAATCCTCTGACGTAGTACTATTATTATTTTCATTTTATAGATGAGAGGTCAAGAGGGCTTAGAAATATTTCCACAGATCATGGGCCAGCAACCAAGGAAAGTCAGAATTTAAATCCAAACTGTGTGATACTAAAACTTTGATTCTTCATTTATAATTCTGCATGCTCCATGCATGGAAAACTTTTTAATTTACTTTTCTAAGAATTCTGGGAAATCTAGTGTTCCCTAGAGCCTTTCTAAAGTTGCAACCACAAGACCAATTATTATAATTACACCTTAAATTAAGATTTATTGTATCTAGCACATTAGCTTGAGATGTATCATCACATTTATGACATGGTAGATTCTATATCTGTAGGTCACAGTGCCTTTGGTGCTCTGCAAAATAAATATGTAATGTAGGTGGAAACTCATATTCGGGCTTGTTGAGGATGAAATGACATCTAGCAGGCACCTGCTAAAGTTCATACACTGTATGGAGATGACATGGAAGGGCAATGAAGAACCTTGGCTGAGAGCACAGCAGCCTGGCCAGGCCTCTAACCCTAACCCCATCTGACTGCTTTTATCTGGGAAGTAGAAGGTCCAACAAAAATGGTTTGTGAGGCTCCTTCTGGCCCTTCCTTTCTGGAATTGTCTCACCATTCATTATAGGCAGCTCTTGGTTTCCCTCATTTTTGCTGGCTTTCTTACTTTCCTTTTTTCTCCATATTTATTCGTCTTAACTTCCCTTTTCTCCTCTGACGTGTGTTAGGTCTGCCAGGGGCTCCCTTTGGAAAAATCCCGAGTGGCCGTTTGGCCCCTGACCAAAATGGTCACATGCTGGTGACCTGAGGGTGCTGTTCCCCTTGATTTATAGTCCCAGGAGTCCTGATTTATGCAGTAGCGGAGAGAGGGAAGACAACGGATCTGGGAACTCTCTAGAAATTGCCACTTTTTTTTAATAGTTCCTGCCGCTACTGATTGTTTGCATGGCGCCCTCTAGTGTCCAGACTAAATTCTTTTATCTTCAAACCAGAGTCCAAAACAGTGTCCCTTCCCCCCACGACCACATGCGGGAGCAATTCAGGAAAGTAAAACTGTTAGTGGAAGATACTATTTTATTTTCAAATAATAGTTTCACTGAGCTCCAAGAAAAATCTTCACTCTTTAAATTTAGATTGTCTAATTTATTGAATAGAAGATCAATTAGAATATGGAAAGAGAGGTTTAGTTACTAAAATATTAAAGAGCATGTTTGTTATAGCAACCCAGAGAAAGCATTTAGTCATTTACTCCTGTGTTCACACAGTCCTGTAGAGATCCCCGAGAGCGTTTTATCAAATTTCAGCCCCGAAATAATTGGAGAGAGCTATCCGCAGCCCTGACCTTTCATGAAGCTCTAAGCCGTCTGCCGACTCTCCATGTACGCCCAACAACAAAGCAAATGCAACCGTGTGCAAAACACAATTTTGACTCATCCGCCTCCCAACCCCGCTCCCCTTCCCACTCTAGCCCTCGTGGCACCGCCATCCACTAGTTACACGGGCCCAAAGCCTAGAAATCATTGACCCCTTTCTTTCCCACATCTTACTTCCAATTCACTGGTAATTCCTGTTAGCTCCACCTTCAAAATATATTCCAAATATAACCACTTCCTACCACGGACACCGCTGTCATTGTAGCCCAAGCCTCCATTGTCTTACTCCTGCTGGCAGCGGTAACTCCTAAGTTGTCTGCCTCCTTCTCTCCTCCCCGTCCCACCACCTTCTTCACTTAAATCAGCAGAGCAACCTTATACAAATGCAGCCTGTGCTCTGAACCCTCCGATGACTCCCTGTCTCATGTAGATTGAGACTCAGAAGTCCTTCCCATGGCCCACTCTCTGACCTTTTCCCCTTCCACTCTCCCCAGCCCTCACTCCTTTCCAACTACACTGGCCTCCTCACTGTTCCCTGGGCCTTTGCCCCTGCTTTCTTCTTTCTGGATGTTTTATCCCGAGACCCTCGTGCCCTCCTTTACTTCCCTCGGGTCCTCATTCAAATGTCGTCCTCTCAAAGAAGACTCTCCCCACCACCTTGTCAAAGACAGCCACTTCCACATTCTCTATTCTCTTACCCTGATTTTTTCTCTTTTTAGCATTTACCACCTGAGAGTAGACTTCTTATTTCTCTGTGTGTTTATGGTCTACCTTCCCCTGACTAAGCTGTGAGATTCACGGCCAGAGACTTTGTTTTGTTCCTTGTTCAGTCCTCAGTGTTAGGCACATAGTGGCCACTCAATGAATGAGGGGATGAATTAATTATTAGTTTAGAACATGTGAAATTGTTGACATTCTAAAAATTCTGTCCTACAAAAATAGCAATTCAAATAGTTCATCTTCACAATATTATTACCACTTTATACGTAGGGAAAGGAAGTTCAATGACATGAAGTGACTTTCCCAAGTCAAATAGAGGAAGAATGAGCGGCAGACTCATTTCATTCATGCAGCACTCCTCTTGTGTTCTAGACCCTGTGCTGGGTTTGGGGGCCATTGAGGAGGAAGTCTTGCCCCATCTCCCAATTCAACTGCTCTTTGCGGCTATAAGATCTCCCGCCAGCTTCAGCTGGCAGGAATGGGCAGGGCTGTGCGTGAGCTCAGAGCATCACCACATCTCTGCAGAAGGGCCAGTGTCAGGGCAGTGTGGATGGCTCCCCACTGCTTCTGTGACTTCTGGCACTCATGGTCCCTTTCTGGTGGGCCTTGATCCTGCTTCTTCTGGTCCCAGGGGAAATGTGGAACTGTCCTCCCATAGTGCCGCCCCTCTGTTTCTGCCCAATCTCCTCTTCAATGTTGTCAAGCTGGAAAAACCACACACATGCCACCCCATGCAATGCTGTTCCATCCTAAGAGGATACGAATGGGAAACCACATTGATTCCCCAATACTTCTATGCTCAGTAAGCCCTACAGGAATCAGAAAGGCATGTAGAAGTGGGGAAGGGAGCATGTGGACCTATTTCTCACCATCCTTTCACAGCAAAGGATGTATAGAGTCGAGGTCATGTTCAGGGCTGATTAAATGTGTATGAAACTTTTCTCCGCTAGATAGCTACCCTTCTGAGTCAGTGGGGGCAGTGTGCAATAGAAGGGGGAGGAAAATAAAAAAAACTACATCCCTGCCTCTTCCTTTTAGTCCTTTTCCAAAGTCTCTTTAAATCTTCAGCTTCTTTCTTTTATTTCCCCCATCCAGTGCTTTGTTTCAAAATTAGCTGGAAAAGTTCTGTTCTTTCCTCTTTAACTAGCATTTTGCTTATCCTGTGGTTTATTGAGCCCTAGGGAATTTATGTCCTATAAATAAGTAAAACTATTATTATTATGTAGCTCTATTCAGAGCATTAGTGGAAGGGGAGAAGTGACATTTTTCTTTATTTGCTTTAGAAATGTGTTTTAGTCACAATAGCTCTCCTCCTGCCTAGGATTAATGGCATAATTATTCACACTGGGCAACAGAGATGGAATGAGTTTGAACTTGGCATGAATTAATACACCAAAATATGCCTCCTGTTCTCTCTCATTGCCTAATTAATTCTGAAATGTGAAATTCCCTGTGAGCTACCCAAAAAGCATGGTCACTGGATTCCAGTACAGTTATTCCTTTTTTTTTTTTTGGCAATAAAAATCAAGTGGTTTGATAGTTATGGACTATTTAAAAAGAAAATGTCCATTTGAACGTCCTGGGAGGGAGAGAGCAGACATCATAAAGGACCTTCCTAGAGGTTTTACAGTGAAGAACCTGCATGTGATGCATGTGCAAAGGTTCCCAAAGAAGACTGAACTTTGCATGAACCAGCTCTACCACTAGGGGAAGTGGAGAGCTTAGGAGCTTTACCTCAAGTCTGAAATTTCCACTGGGAAGGCCATACCTTTGGATTTGAATGTTGTCTTCAGAGGTTTCCAGTTAAATATGGATGAGTTGTCCATAGAGAAAATACCACAGTTATCTGCCAACCACCACTGTGGGGTGAGGAGAACTTGCCACTACACACCCTTGCTAGCTGCCCCTTCCAGAGAGGAAGAGTCACTCATGTGAATTATTGGAACTCAATACCTTAACTGGGCCATAACAGCTAATAGATGGGGAGTTATGTTGTAAGAAGAACTCCCTTGCTCTCTCTTCCATTCCATGGGGATGTGTAAGTGGATTCCACACTGAACCACTCTCTTCAACTGACCTTCTTCCTGCAATTTTCTAGAGGATAAGATCCCATTACTTGGATTTAGGACTCAGACAAGAAGTCTGAGCTAGAGGGTCTTAGTCAACCATTATAGGATCTTGACGTGGAGTATTGGGCCCTTGAGTAGACATTAGTAAAGAGATATTTTAATTCTTATTTGTTATTCCTTGTGGGTAGCTCCCCTAGGATCTTCAGGGAATTGGAAGGAAGAGAAGAAATGACATGGCAGTATTTTAATATCTTTCTTTGGATTCTTGGCAATGGTATGATCAAACACTATCAATATAAAAATTATGATACAGAGGATGGCAATACTTATTGATCCCTGCAATAAATTCCACACATAGCAGACAGAGGGATCTTTGAAGACTATAAATTATATCTTATTAGTCCCCTTTCCCAAACCCTGCAATTTCTTAGTTCCTACACAGCCACTGGGTTTCTATATGACCAAGTGTCAGTAGTAGTCTGAGAGTGACAGAAAGATCAGTTTCAGACATTCAGACATTTGAGTAAATCAAACTAAATCTACTTATCTAAAGGACAGCATAAGACCCTGCAGTCAGACTACCTGTCAAATAGATCAGCAGCATTTTCCTGGACAGGTGGTGACTCTAAGCTTTTCAACTCCAAAATGCCTCACCAGCTAGTGAACAGTCACCAATAGCAATGTCTGAGGGAGTAAAGGTCACATCAGAGCTCCTGGAAGCTCAGCTATCTCATTTCATTTTCATCCTTACAAGGCTGGAAGAGTTCTGTGTATCTGCTGGTCTGGACTGTGGTGGGGCCCAACTCATCTGAACCAGGTATATCTAGGGTCATTCAATACATCATGAGAGAGAACAACATGCTGCCGTGCATCCACACAAAAACACAGCCGTCATTTAGCACCTCCAACCTCCCCCAGGATAATATAGTCTGATCCAAGTGATTTCTGAGCTCAGTGGTGTGGATCCAGCATCTGTTATCCCGGAGTCCCTGAAAGTCATGCTAACTGGCTCTACATCCTCTCCTGAAGTTTCCCAGAATATTTCAAATAAAATTCAAAGCCCTGAAAATGGCCTTCAGAACCAAGACAATCTGGTTACTGCTTAACTTCTCTCTTCTACTCTGGCCACGTTGGATTCTTACTGGTCCGAGAACACTCGAAGCTAATTTCTGCTTCAGAAATCGCACGTGTATCATTCCTCTGACTAGACGCTCTTCATCAAATTCTTCAGATGGCGTCTTCCCCCATTGCATTCAGGTATCTATCCAAGTGTCACCCCTCAATGAGGACTTTTGGCCACCCAATCTAAAATAGCCCCTGCTCCACTTCATATCACTTTATATTTCCTTTTTATATCTTTATGATACTGACCATGCACTACTTGACATAATGTGATATGTTTATTTGTTTAATATTTATCTTCTCCACTAGGATATAAATTCTATGAGGGTAAGCACTTTGACTGCACTGGTCCCTGATATGTTCCCATCAATCAGAACAGCATGAAAAGCCTAAAAAGTGCTTATAAAATATGTATAGAATAAATGACTTAATGCATGAGTGAGACAGAATAAAAAAGTTTGAAGAGGAAAGAGAAAAATGTCTATATGATGAAAATAATTCTGATAACACTGTGTCATTTTATTGTTGAGGAAACTAAGGCTTAACTCTCTTGCCCACAGTTGGTAAAGGGTAGAATCAAGGTTCAACCTGATTGGCATCAGTCTGATGCCAATGCCATAAATGTAAACCCCTTGTCTTGTGTGCATCCAGGGGGATCATGAGATGAAACTCAGGTTTGTCAAGAAAATTAAAATATTCTATTTTTGTTCTTTTATGAACTTACATGATTTTAATTTCTATATTGTGTAGGTTTTATAATATACACAATTATATAGCATACAACTCATGCATGTTTACTTTATTAGTAAATAAATATTCACAGATAGGGAATGTATGCTCCAAAAATGTTTTGGCATATATTGCCATCCATTTCTGGGAAGTTCTGAACAGGATGAGGGTGGTGGGTGTCCATGGTGGTGAGGGGCACAGAGGGCGTGGATGTGGAAGGGCATGAAACAACACCTCTGGCTTGAGTCTGTGTGTGGGGGTTGTGTATGCAAGGGTGGCTGTGAGGGTCAGTTTTCTCAGATGTATGCCTGGCGAGACTCCCCTGCCTGCCACCACCACTCCAAAGAGTGGCCTGGACTAGTCTCAGAGCAGTACTGAGTCTGTAACCCAGTGGAGGCTAAAGCCTCAAAGGACATATTTATGCATCCAAAGTCAGGATCAGGCCAGGCTGAAAATACTTCCTAGTCCCTCCTTCCTACCTCAATTTGCAACTGTGTGCTCATGCATGCACACATAGCATGGATACACACGTCCACACTTGGAACTTCCTGTCAGCTGGGAGGAAGACCTGGCTTGAAATGGAGAACATGAGAGATTAAAGGCATGGAAGAAATGATCCAGTCTAGATCTCTCATTCTATAAATTAGGAAACTAAAGCTCAGGGATATGGAATACAGATAGTTTCTGGCAGAACCAGGACTAAGTTCTCCCAGTTTGCTGACTTGCAGCCTCTGGGCTCCCCACCATCCCATGGAAGCCATCTCACCTTGCTTATGCCCATTTTCTTACAGGGCAACTTTTACTTTGAAGGCTGGCCACATTCTCACAATACCAGGTCTTTGGGATATTGGAACCCATGGGTGGGGCCCTCAATAAGGACAGTACACATGGATGCGTTGCCTACTTTTCCTTCATTTCAATATGATGTGATCCTCAAACAGTAAGCCTGTGAAATATTTCCCATGAAGTAGTTTTTTCATCTTTATCTCCAAAACTTCTCAGCACTCCCAGGCCCTGTGCTCTATATAGCAGGTCCTCACTGCCTTACAGAGCAGGAACCCAAGCAAGTACTTGCAGCTTAATTGATCTGGATGTTTAGAATCAAACTTCATTAGCTGAAATTACTTCAGTTTGCCTTATTTGTTTCTCTATGTGAGCTCTGATAAGGTTGGTTTAACATCTTCTAAACTGTGGTGTTTATCATCATCAACGCCTACTCAAATTACCCCTGCAGAGTAATGGACTAGGAGAAAAATGGTTTAAAAGGTACAGCTATTTTGTGTAGATATTTCTTCACATACCACAGATAGTGTGTGGAATCTGAGTCATCACCAAAGAGCATTTGTTTGCAGAAGACAAGTTCTCTTCTTAAAAAACAAAACACAGCCAGAAAAATCCTTTTAATCATCAAAATTCAAACATATTTAGTCATAGGAATTCTATAAACTTTGAAATATTTTTTAATTATAGACAGGGATAAATGCATTGTTTTGTTATTTCTCCAATCTGTTAGAGACTTTTGACTAATCCTTGTGCATGTGTTTATAAATGCACATAATTGTGTTTGTGGACAAAGAATCCATCTGAAAAGACATGAGTATAAGAATGTCTCTATTGACCCATCCCCAGTATAAAGACACTTTTAACATTATTGAAAGTCATATCAAGTCTCTGGAAGGAACTGGTAGCAATGGTTGCTTCCAAAGAGTGCAGAGAGAGACTTTCTTTTATAAACTGGTTTATCCATGTCCAATTTCATATATTATCCTCTCCAAAAATTAAAAACAAAAAATGCATTGTCAGTGACAATAATTCCAAATAATTAATTTTCCCCTAATACTGAGCTCTGTTCGCTGTGCTACATATATAGCTCATATTTTTATGTGAACCCAAATACTTTCATTCCAGTGCATTCTGGCAGTAGCCAGGGAGGTGTTTCAGAGTTGTGTTGACAGTCTGTCCATTGGTTATTACTTTAACACAGAAATTTGATGTGAGAAATCATGGCCAGCACTGAGAATGCGGAGACCTTTTTTAATGTCATCACAGCTACTCAATAATTTTGTGTCCTTCTCCTAGAATCTGGAACATGCAGGGGTTTCCATTCATTTATGCTGACAGAAATCCTGGGTTCAAAAAAGAGCAGGCACCAATAGATTTGTAAGAAGAATCTCCTTTAGGGGGTCCTGCTAATCTTTCCACATTGATAAAAATCAGCATATTTTTCACATTTCCTTGTACTCCTTAGGCATACTCAGTTACACTAGAAATAGGAAATTCAGAGAATGAAATCTATAATCAAGAGCACAAACACCACACATACAAAATGAGGAAACTGAGATAATAATGCAAAAATTGTCTTTCTTATTTTTTGAGTTATATAATTTTACCAATTCTTTGCTTAAATACCATGTATCCCTGGGCTTATGGCATGGGGGTGCAGATGACGTAAGAAGTAACTGTGGTCACATTGACATGCATATTTAGGTTTAGCTGGTTTGATAGTCCTCACCAGTAGAAATCTGAAACATCTGTCCCTCTGCCCCTTTTCAAGGTGCCACATTCATCTACTCTCTTAAGGAGCCCCCAGGAGTCACTTGTCACTTAAGGACCAATCCAGAAAACATTTGAACTGCTTCCCACTCCCGTGAGCAGTGTCTATTCTTTGCTGTCATTCACCTCCAAACCTCTTTCCAGGTCCTTCCCTCACATAAATGCAGGACATCACTGGAGCTGCCCACCGGGCTCAGGAAATGCCACCTGTTCTGTGCTTGGGCCTTCGCTGCTGCCATCACCTTGCCAGTGAAGAGGGAAACAGCCACCCCCTTCATTGGATCTGAACCTTTTACCAGGATCCCATAGCAAGGTTTCATGGGCCCAGAGCTGCTGCAGTCTTTCACTTTTTTTAAAAACATCTTTACTGAGATATAACTCACATTCTATTACAATATGCCCATTTAAAGTATGCAAATGAATGTTTTTGGGCAAATTACATTATTAATTTTTTAAGAGTATAAAACATATATAACAGAACATTTGCCATTTCAACCATTTTTAAGTGTACAATTCAGTGGCATTAATTACATTCATAATGTTGTAGAAACATCATCACTATTTCCAAAACTTTTTCATCATCCCAAACAGAAACTCTTAACCATTAAATAATAACTTCCTATTTCTTCCTCCAAAACCCCTAGCAACCTCTAATCTATTTTCTGTCTATGAATTTGCATATTCTAGGCATCTTATGTAAGTAGAATCATACGATAGTTGTCCTTTTGTTTCTGGCTTCTTTCCTTTAGTGTAATGGCTTCCAGTTTCACCCATGTTGTAGCATGTATCAGAACTTCATTGTTTTCCATGGCTGAATAATGTTTTGTTGTAAGGATATATCACATTTGTTTATTCATTCATTTCTTGATGGACGTGACACTTGGGTTTTTTTCCATCTTTTGGCTATTGTTAATAATGCTGCTGTGAACATTGACGTGCAAGTATTGGTTTGAGTCTGTTGTCAATTCCTTTGGGTGTACAGCTAGGAGTGGAATTGCTGGGTTATATGGAAATTCTGTTTAGCTTTTTGAGGAACTTTCAAACTGTTTGCCACAGCAGGTGCATCATTGTGTATTCCCACCAGCTATGCATGAAGGTCAGTGCTTTACACAAACACCACCTTCCCCCCCTCCCCGCCCCCTGCCCCAAGACAGGCAAACACTGACAGGGCTGCTTGGAAGTGGAAGTTCCAAATGACAACCATTAGTCCACTAGTGTTTGGCTCACAGGTGGATGTTCAGAGGCTCCCAGTGCCCCATTCTAATCTGGATTCTATTCGTTCTTCCAGTCCAATCTTCTGGTCATGCCTGTCCATGCCTGGCTGCCAGTAATGGATACTGTTTGAGGTCCAGTCCCAGAAACCTCTGAAGCCTTAATGCAAATGAGTCAATAACCACAGATACCAGAAAGGAGACCCACTGCAGGAGCCACACACAAATCTCTACTTGGGTTCAGCTGGGTGAAACTTTAATACCATTTTCACACAGAGTCTGATGGCTCTGTCTGAATAGGCTGAACAATGCAGTGAGAAGGAGTCAGTCATTCATTCAATGAGTTATGAGACAGTTAATACGCTGTGTGAGTCCAGGCCCTCCAAGAAGCGGGCTCCAAGACAGGATGAGATGTGCAGGGAATCCATTTGGGAACTGCCTGTGAGGGAGTAGGAGGGTGCCAGAGAGGCTGAGAGAGCTGTCAGTCTGAGATGTAGGTCTAACCCCTAGTGACAGAGGGGAAGTTGGATGAAGCGTCCCATGCTGCTGCTCAATTTGAGGACATCCTGCAATGCTGTGTCGGAGGTCTTCAAGTCAAAGTTGGCCACCAGCGGAGGCCCTCATCTCCCAGAAATGGGCCTGCCTCAGTATCCCTGTCATGCTCAGTCTGTGGCTGGAAGCAGCCTTGGGGAGGAATGGCCTCAGTGCAAATACAGGGATGGATTTCAGGAGCAACAGCTGGGGCCACAGTCCGAGTTCAGAAAGGCAAAATTCCACTGAGATGATCAAGTGGGTTTGTGTGTGGTGTGACATTTAGAATGAGTCTCAGGAGATCTGTGAAAAAGAAATGCCACTGAGAGGATCTTTTGCCGTTTCCTGTCAGAGACCCTCTCTCATGACAGCCCTCTGGAATAGTCACACTGTCGCACATTTGCTTATCACGTCTGGCTTGACAACTCCCCACCTTCCGAAATGCCTGGGTTCTGGGGGCAGCTGTGTGTTAACTTTCTTGGTCAACATGGGAGTTCTAACTATACCAACTTTGACATAAAATTGCTCAGCGCTGGGTCCTCTGGGTGCCTGTAGTTTTGAGAGTGCTTTGACAACCATGAAACTCTATTTTGATTAGGTCCCTTACCCAAATGGCTCAAGGGGTAGGTTCAGAACTGGAACCCAGGGCTCCTGACTCCCAATTTTTTCAGCAGCTTTGGATGGTATTTTATTTTCTACGTAAGGTCTCATTATTTGGGATGATTTAGACCCCTGAAGACTTCACTTTGCCTGTGAATGCCTCAGGTCTGTGGGCATCTAAGAGGAGGAATGTTTTTCCCAGTGTGCTGGGACGACTTCGTTCTACGCCATCTCACTTCATCTCTGGGGCCTTCCTGTAACTGTTTCCTCCTGGCCCAATTCTCCTGCTTCCCAGCATCCTTTCTCAGTCCTCACCACAAACCTTGGCTGTGTCTTTCCAGCAGCATTTGGCTCTCCTCTCTTGACCCAGGGCCCCACCAGGTGGGTTAGCCAAGATCTGTCTTCCCACCCTTATGCTGAGGGACCCCATCCAGGAAGGTTGGGGCCTGCAGCCTGGATCAAAGAGAGAATTACTGATGTGCATGGAATCAGCTTTTGGGTTCAATGGTCTTAAGATACCTTCCAGTCCTTGGAATCCATAAACCTCTAGAATTCTAGCAGGAATATACTCTTCCATGTGGCAATGAACTAAATTAGAGAAAATGTGTTGACTGACGACTGGGCAGGGAGTAGCTGATTAATTAGGGGCTGCATTAAGTGTTGCTATACATTAGCATTCAGCTGTTGCAGAGTTTTAAATAGTACCTCTTTCCTTGAAGGAAAAATTCAAGGTCCACTCACTTACTAAGGCTACGAATTTTCACAGGGGATGGAGTGCTAGACTGCCAGCCCCAGGGCCTGGGAGGCTGTGCTTAGACAGTTCAAAGAGGAGCCTCAGGAGGTTCATTTCCCTGCTTTCTCTGAGTGGTCTTGGGAGGGAGTCTTGTACTCCCTGCACCATCCCTCTTTGGTGGGAATGGGGGTGATGCTATCTTTGGTGTCTGGAAAAACTTTTTTACATGTAAGACAATGGTACATACTGCTCTGCTTCCATTTTGCTCTTGTTAATAAAAAAAAAATTGAGACTTTTGGTCAAACAAGACAAGCATTAAGGCTGGGAATGCAAACAACAATGGTAGGACCCCCATATATGCAGAGGCTAACACAAGTTAAAACACCTTTTCACACTCAGTAACTGATTTTATCTTAAATCCGTCTTGGGAGGTTGGCAGGGCAAGTACTGTTGTCCCTATTTAATTAAAAAACATTCCTTCTTTCAGCACACAAGTATTTAGTACCTGCTAAGATTCCCTTCCTGATATTTACTGAGTACTTACCATATGCTGGGCACAGGCTACTTGCTACCTAATCTAATGCCCAAAGTGACCCTGTGAAATAGACGCTACTGTTAACCCCATTTGGCAGATGAGGAAATAAATGGAAGTGCAGAGGAGTAATGTGATTTACCTAAGATACTGGGATGGCAGAGGTAGGATCTCAGTTTCTGCAGTCTGACTCCAGAACCCATGCTCTGGTCTGTTCTGTGGCACTGACAAGTAGTCTATTAAACACATGGAGGAAAAATGGTTCAGTTATAGTTGATAAATGCTATGAAGGAAAAGTACAATGTGCCATGAGAAAGTATAATAGGGGTCCTAGTAGTCTAGGGAGTAAGGAAAGCCTTCCCCAAAGAAATAATGTTACCGAAAACTGTACACTTGTCCACAAGGCTGAATCAGAAGAATGAGGACAAGTAGTTTGGGAAGAAGGAAAGAGTTTTATTACTTTGCTGGCAAAGGATGAAGAATGGTAGACCTTCTTGTGTCAAAATCTAAATTTCATGAACATAAGCAGAAATACAGAGCTTTTAAAGGGAGGGCCCCTCAGTTCTAGGCTATTGTGGTTAACTATTCTAATCGTCCCATCTCTGCCAAAGACAAAGCCTGTGAACTCTGCCAGCTGCCCACCTGGGGGGCTGGTGCCCTTGGGTTAAGAATAAACGGCCTTCTTTTCACTCCTCCCAACCACTGGCCTGTGGCAGGGATGCAGGTTTCAGTGCTCAGAAAGAATGGGGAAAGTTTCAAAGAGAGAGAAAATATTTTTGCAAATTTTTTTTTCTGGCCATTCCCTTTTACAATAACACTTAAACTGAGGCCTGAAGGAGGGGTAGGAGCAAAACAGGGGAATGGGGTGAGGGTGGGAAGATTTGCAGACAGAGACCGGAAGGAACTGAGGGAGCCTCGTTTTGCTCCTGCGGAGACAGCTTGGGGGAACAGAGAGATGAGGTTGAAGACACAGGCAGGGCAGGCCTTTGTAGCTCGTATGAGAATTTGACTTGGTCTAAAAGCACTGGGAACCCACCGAAGGGAAGATTTGAGCCTGTAAAGACATGTGTGGCTGCTGTGAAGTGAGAAGATCAAAGGAGGCAAAGCGGAAGTGGGGAGCCGGGAGACCACTGCAGAAGTGGAGGGGGAGACGTCAACTGCTGACGTCAAGTGCCCTGGTGATTGACGTGGGCTGGAAGGGAGGAAAAGCATAAGACACTCAGATGTGTGGCAAAAGCCCTCAGGTGATGGTGGTGCCATCTCCTCAGAGCAAACACTAAAGAAAAACCAGGTTGGTGATGGGGGGAATAAATAGGGCACAAAGTTTTGTACTGGTTGACTTTCAGAGGTCAACGAAATATGCAGAGCAATGAATGAATTGGGAGCTCACAAGGGAGATCTGTGCTAAATATACACATCAGTGACTCACTGAGATGGTGGTTGAAGCCCCAGGGAAGAGTAAAGATGAGACAAGAAAGGCCTAGATTATAACCCAGGGTCCCACAATATTTAAAGGTCCTATAAAGAAGGAGGACCCACCAAAGGAGAGCGAGGAGGAAAAAATTAGTGAGAACAAAGCCCAGTGGAACAATGAGGCTACGGGAGAGAGTGAAAAAACACAGGGGGAGCATGTAATTACTGTGAAGAATCAGGTTAAAATTAGGCCTGAAAAGTGGATGTTGGTTTATGTATTTGCTGGTGGTGAGTGGCCTTGGGAGGAATTATTTCAGGAGCATGTGGGTGGAGACAACATATTGAGTTGTTTACTTGGACTTAAAGGGCATGCTTAAAAAAGTTACCTGGATTTACTAGATGTTTTGCCTGTGAGCAGATGTAACTTGGTCTAAATGTTGTCCTAACTTCATACCTGTAGATTGCTCTGACCTCCAGCTATTATATAATTATATCCTGGCTAATGATAAAGTGGATCATTATTTATAATTTTTCAGTAGCCTCATGTTGGAGATTGTTTTGAGCATTTCCTTTTATGTGGTAAGAGATCATTAGCTATAGATCATAGAACTATCCTTCTTTCCAACTTCTCCTTATGGTAGTAATAACAGGTATAGGATAAGGCTGAAAGCTGAAATAGCACATCTTTCTATAAGATGCCACCACATTCTATGAGATGCCCCCTCACTTTGAGGCTTTTGACTCTGCAAAGCAACTATCTTTTTGGTAAACCAGAAAAGGAGGCAAGGCATTTTACTCAAGAGAAAGTCTCAGTGGGTTTCCTTGTCTTTGTCACAAAGCTATTGCCTCTTGAAAGATATTGCCCCCGTGTCTGGAAAGCAACTGACCCGTGAGAAAAATGGAGCTTGCCTCAAACCTCAAACCTCACTGCATTGTACTGTTAGATATTACTAGAATCTGACTGCACCCCAAAGATGAGCAAACACAGTCTGCCGCCTGCAGAGCCTGCCCAACACTCTTTGAAGACATTTTATTGAAAAAATCCTTAATAGTGAAATTTCTCCAAGAAATTTAATTCCCTTAATTTCTTAATAAATCTCCCTATAATTTCTCAGTAGACCATGTGGACAATATTTACTTGATTTGAATAAATGATTAGCAATATGCATAAGGAAGCTTCTCTTTAAAGTGCATCAATTGATTAATGACTTGAACAAAATTCACTTTATGGCTCTTGGCTGCATTATTAGTCATTTTATGATAATGAGTTTTTGTCGATTTAAAATGCAACTTTGCAGCCTGAGCAAAAGTGAGACCATGTCTCTACAAAAAATAGAAAAATTAGCCGGGTTTGGTGGCCATTGCTTGGAATCCCAGCTACTTGGGAGGCTGAGGCAGGAGGATTGCTTGAGCCCAGGAGTTTGAAGTTGCAGTGAGCTATGTTGATGCCATTGCACTCTAGCCAGGTGACAGAGCAAGACCCTGTCTCAAGAAAGAAAAAAAAGTAAAATGAAAAATGCATCTTTCTTTATGGAACTCAGTTATGGTCACATGTGTTTGTAGGTTAGCTAGTGAATATGTGACCATACTCACCCTGTGACCATTTAGTGATTTTGGTTTTGCATGAAAAATTCGTGTTCCAAAGATGGCTGTGACAGTGCCTCATGTCCCACAAGTCCTCCACAAGGGGCCTTAGATGGTGTCTAATTCCCCTCCCTTGAATCTGAACTGGCTGACAACTTTCCAGTAAGCAGGAAAATGTGACTCCTAAGGCTAAATGCAAAGAGGCCACACAGCTTTTGTCTGGTTCTCTGGGAACACTCACTGGGGGCGAAGGTGGGGAGAAGCCACCAGGTAACAAGTCCAACTCCCCCAAGGCTGCTGTAGAGGCTGCATGTAGGCGCCCCAGTGGACAGTCCCAACTGAGCCCAGCTTTCCAGCCATCCCTGCCCAGGTGCCAGACATGTGAGTGACCCCTTCTTGGACCCTCCAGACCAGCCCATCTGCCAGCTGAACACCACCGAGTGGCCTCAGTAGATGCCACAGGGGTGAGGAGTGGGAAGGCGAAGAATTTCTCCATCTAGCCTGACTGAATTCCAGATTTACATAACCTACAAAGTATACAAAAATAGTTTTAGGCCACTCAGTTTGGGGGCAGTTTGTTACACAGCAACAGTTAGTGGAACACTAGCTGCTTCTACACATATAAACATGCTACTCAGGCCTTTCTCTTTAAGTGAGTCTCACTTTGCTGCTTTGGCACTGAGAGAAAAGTTGCACGCCTTGGTTTGAACAGGCCTGGGCTCTGCCGGCCCTGTGGGCGTCCGTCAGCCCCGCTGGGCCAGCGAGCTTCTATTTGCAGTTGGACCTTGGATGGTGTTATGAGTCATGGCATAGCTCAATGGAAAATCCATTTTTAGTTCAGTGTACAAACAGGAATTGGTTCTATTTGAAAAGAGGAATTTAAAACACCCCACATGGTGCCACAGTGCAAAGGAGAAAGCTAACCGTGGGAGAGAGATGGTGCAAAGAACATGGCCCCAGAATGCTCAGCCCAGAGAGGCAAAGAACCACACTCTCTCACAGCCATTTTCCCTGACAAATTAGTCAAGCAACATATTCCCACAAAGTCTACCAGAGAAAAGTCTTGCTGTCCAAAATCACTTCCGAGTATAGAAAGTGCTCATGACTCTCATTTTGTGCTGGGTTCTGAGAGTTAGGCCTGGTATGGGAATGGTGGGAATGTGATAGGTGCGCATGGAATGTAATATTTCCAAAGATAGCTACAGGGTATCTCCTGTCTCACATACCCCTGCCTCACCAGAGGGGAGTCTGTTTCTGCTCCCTTTGAGTCTGTTCTGACCTAGTGATTCTTTTGACCAATAAAATGTAGTGGAAGAGATGTTTTGGGACTTTAAGAAGCCTGACAACTTCCACTTCTGCCCTCTGGGGGAAGCCAGCTTCTATGTAAGAAGTCCAAGTATCCTGAGACAGCTGTGCCATGAGAGTCCCAGCCTTGCCACACCAAGAGGCCATGTGGAGGAGGACTCAAGCCTCCAGTGGCTGCCACACCCAAGTCCCAGCTGCCAGCCAGCACCAACTTGCTGGCTCCACGAATGACGTCATCTTGATAGTGGATCCTCCAACTCCAGTCAAGCTGCCCCAGCTGACAGCGCAGCTGCTGAGACCTGCTCAATCTGCAGACTCACAAACCAACCAATGTTGCTGCTGTCCTAGGCCATGAAGTTTGAGTGGGCTGTTACACAGAGACAGAGAGCCCAAATAGGATGAAAAGGCATAGCACCGGCTTGTGGCTTGTGGATGTGGAGCAACGGGGCTCTGAAAGCAAGCGCCAGGACAAAGGCTTGGAAATCCAGTGACAGGCCTCACCACTGGAGTGAACAGGGGTGGCCGAGAGTGATAAAACAGATCCCCAACGGAGAGTCTCTGTTATAAGTCAGACAAAGTGGAAGAACAGGGGACAGAGCCAGGAGGGGACACAGAGGCAATAGGAAATTCAGTAAGTTTTTTTTTTAAGTGCCAGACCAAGAAAAATTTTTAACCTTTTTTTATGACCCTTTCGTAGAAATCGCTTAAAGTATACAAGTAAAGCCAGTACAAAGCAAACATTTCTGAAATATCTGTGATTTTAATAGGGTCCTGAAGCAAGTGCACACCCCCAGCCCCACAGCAAGGACAAGAGAGGCATGAGAAAGGTCGGCACTGCAAAGCCTTTCCCATACCAGGGAGGGTTCCCACACAGCCCTGATGGGCGAGGCAGAAAGGACGATCAGGACACATTGCAACCTACTGTCAATTTTATATGGGCCTAACTTCTTGCAAGGGCCCAGACATTGCCATCCAATCCTTTTGTTATCTTCATAAAGCTCTGAGTTAAAGAACCCCCTTGGATACTATTATATAAATACATACTTAGGAGGAACTCTGCTAATGTGAAGATTTTAGTACTCAGAATTTGTAGAAAGCTAGGGAAGCATCACCATTTCGAGAATTCTATCTTAATTGTGTCTATTTCCAACTGTGTGTACTATGTGGCACATTAGTATAGATCATAATTGATGCACTATCACCTTAAATTGGATTTACTATTCCACTCATCTTTTGCTTCAGTGGCATTCAGAATGTGATAAATTTCTAGTGTCTCAGCAAAAGTTATGCTGAGGATAATATTTGTCCCATCCATTAACAGAGCTGAGCCTAAGTTAAATTATGGAATATTCCAAGGGTGTTTCTGTTTTTTTTATTAAAATATATTAATTTTATTAAATTTTGACACTTGAGTACACATCTTTTTACTGTTCTGTGTGACAAAGTGGGAAATATGCAAATATCACTTGTGCTACAAGCCTAAGCTTAATGGTTTTCTCAAGGAAAAGTACTTGTACAATTGAGTTGTAAACTGAAGTCACTTTTTTTTTTTCTATTTCAGGCTATTATGAGGGTACAAACATTTTGGTTACATTTTATATCATTGCCTCTGCCTAGCAGGGGTTAGAGGCATACCCTTCCCTTCCACAATGCTTACCGTGTCCCAAGGGTGTTTCTTATGTCTGCACCTCTTTTTTTTCTTTTCTTTTTTTTTTTTTTTGAGACAGAGTCTCACTCTGCTGCTGGGGCTAGAGTGAGTGCCGTGGTGTCAGCCTAGCTCACAGCAACCTCAAACTCCTGGGCTCAAGCAATCCTCCTGCCTCAACCTCCTGAGTAGCTGGGACTACAGGCATATGCCACCATGCCTGGCTAATTTTTTTTATATATATATATTTTTTTTAGTTGGTCAATTAATTTCTTTCTATTTATGGTAGAGACGAGGTCTCGCTCTTGCTCAGGCTGGTTTCAAACTCCTGACCTTGAGTGATCCGCCCGCCTTGGCCTCCCAGAGTGCTAGGATTACAGGCGTGAGCCACAGCGCTCGGCTATGTCTGCACCTCTTTTTGTAATAGGTTGCCCCTGTGCCCATGGGAGACTGGAACATCATGTCCCCTAATAACTGACTTCAGTCCTCCGGTGCCCACCAAGGCCTGCCTCTGTCATGTCCTTTGTGCTCCTGACCCATGCCTTCCCCCGAGAACACTTACTTATTCTCATGATGAAATATATGTGACATATATTCTTTGAATAATTTTTATTGACATGGTAAAATTTTTACAGCATCATTTATTTTTAAAAGGATACAAAACCATATGACATCCACAGTATTAAAAAATGAATGGGGTGAAAATTTCATTATTTTAACTATTAACAGTAATACTTCTCTTGGGTGGGAAACTATCCGTGCTTTAGAAAATAACTTAATAACTTAAACAAGCACTTGAGTTAGTAGGAGCCTGAGAAACAGCAAGAAGTGGCTAAACTGCTCTGCAGAAGGCCAGGATCAGGGAAAGAGAGCTGGGATGCATTCCAGACTGAGCACAGCAGGGAAATGGTGGCTGGCGGAACCCTCTGGCCTTGGGGATGGCAAAAGGACATTGTCAGGAAGGCCTCTGGCTGATAATTTATTTGAAGCTGCAATATACACTTCTACTCCCTGGTCTTCAGCTTACCACAGGCACAAATGTGAACGGGGCATGTGTGTGTGCGTGCACATACACACATGCATGCACTCACAATGCACAAGTGTGTGCACTGCGGGAGGGGTAGACCTGGTAATGAGCAGAGATAGCATCTCTGGAGGCAGGTGCTGGAACCTAGAGCTGACTCTGAGAAAATAATCTCCTCATCAATCTGCAGAAATTTGGGAAAGGGCTTTGGACTTCTACAAGGAGAGAAATGGGTTTGTGTCATTTTATCCAGACCTCAAAATCCATGCAATTCCGGCTAACCTATTGATTATAGATACATCTATAACTATGTAGCTGGAAAGAAGAATCAAATACTAAAATTAGTTATCTCATGGAGGGGATGATTTTCTTCTTAGAGTTTTCTTCACTCCTTTTTCTACAATGAACATTTATTATTTTTAAAATTAGAAAAAGTTATTTTAACAATGGACTCATTCTGAGCTCCCCTGGTTTTAGCTATCAAGTTAGGAAGGATTTAACAAATTAATCTTATACCTGGTGCTAATGACTAATAATGTATAATGAATGAACAATAATAAACATGTGCAGGTGCATGTACATTTTAGCAGAGGACTCCAGGAGACTGTAACTCTGCCAGGCACAGGAATACAATCTCAGCCGGATAAAGACAAGTATGGCTCAAGTCAAGTAGCTCCATATTCTACCTACCTGAAGACCAGTGTTACCCTTTAGCTGGAGATGTCGATAAGCCCTGGAGTTAGAAGAGTTGTATCTCATGAATAATGGTTGAGAAAAGGAGAAGCACTCTCCAAGACATCCAGAGACTTACCTGTGGAAATCCTGGTTCTGTCTGGGAAAATTGGCCCTCATATTTCCTAGTGGGTTCTTCAACTATCATGGATTGTTTTCTTTTGGATTTTTTTTTTATACATTTACTCTTTACTCTTCTTTGTCCTCCAGTGTGGATAAAATCTCAAATAGCTTGAAGCCCAGGATTTGTGGATACATGTTCATGAGGGCAGAGACCAGGTCTGTCTTCCTGAGCTACATCCCTAGGACCTAGGACAAATCCTGAGACATAGAAAAAGATAGAACAATTAATAATAACTTCTATTATTAAGTGTTGACAGTGCAACAGGCCTTGTTCTAAGTACTTTAATGTACTCTAAGGATCTCATGCATCCTTAGAACAAGCCTATGAAGTAAAGACTACATAATCCCTATTTTACAGATTTAAAAAGCTGGCGCACAGGCGGGTTAAGTTAGTCACTTGCCTAAGTTCACACAAATGGCAAAATTGGGAAGCCAGGCAGTGAACCCAGACTGCCTGATGCCAGAGCCCACATTCTGACGACTGTGCTGTGGTAGCTGCTCAGCAAATGGAAGAGGGGCATAGAGGGAGGAAAGAAGGAGGGAAAGAGGGAGGAAATTGGTTGGTTTTCTGAAGTATTTTTATTCTGCTTCTGCAGAAGATGCTGTAGAAGTCAGTAATTCCCTCTGAATTCAGTTGGGGACGCCTTGTGTTTCTCTATCACGTGGTAGGAATTTGACTCCAGGCACCCCTATCCCAACCCCTCACATTAAATGAGTCATTGGGGCCGGCCTTGCCTTAATTTAGCTTTCTGTCGGTTGGAGGTGTCTCAGGTAGGAAGCTGGTGGGCTGAGCCTTTTCCCAAAGAGGTGGCTCCCCTCCCGAAACACTAGAGGGCAGTATTTCAACAGACCTGAGGATTTTGAACGTGTCATAACAAACATATGCTTCCATTATTTTCAGCAAAAAAGCCTGTTGGACTGATTATTTCAGCTCAAGAATTTTAGAGTCCAGGGGAGGATGCATTTTAATGACTCCAGGGAA
Source organism: Lepilemur ruficaudatus (assembly GCA_963574885.1). Lineage (NCBI taxonomy): Eukaryota > Metazoa > Chordata > Mammalia > Primates > Lepilemuridae > Lepilemur > Lepilemur ruficaudatus. The sequence continues at coordinate 47,963 of CAUYRT010093879.1, forward strand.
CGGATCAAATTAAACACATTATCCAGGATTTTCTTCCCTGGCCTCCTCTCACCCGCCTTCTCAGCGCTTCTGTCTGCACGGCGGTGTGAGTTTCCGCCCGGTGCCCTGAATTGTCCCCTGGCAAAGAGGCAGCCCTTGCTAAAGAACCAAGGACCAGAAAAGGCCTCAGCAGCTTGTCTTGGCGCAGATCCTCCAAGGTCACCTTCCAGCAGGACAAACTTAGGAACCATTGAAAGTTGTGTGCCCAGCCAGCATGCCTGCCTCTGGACAGGTTGGTCCTTGACAGGGAAAAACAAACCCAGACCCCAGCCGCTGCCACATCCCTGATGACTTACCCTGAGCTACACATTCATCTAGGAACTTTACATATATGATCTCTAATCTTCCCAAAAACCTTGCAAGAAAAATAGTTTTACTGTTTTGCGGACAAAGAAACAAATGGAGAGAGATTAAAAAACGCGACCAAGGTCACAAAGCTAGCAAGTACAGAGCTGGGACTCACACTAAAATGTCCAGCCCCAGAGCCTGCAATACACGTGGCATCTCCCTAAAGCCAAGCCCCTGCTTCTTATATCCCTGTAAGTATCTATTACTCTTGGCCAGAACATTAAGTGTACGCACTAAGTGATTTCCTGGGAGGGGATGGACAGAGGGGCAGGTTTTTTTCTTTGGGCTCCTTGAGTATAAACTTCAAAGTTCTCTTTATCGTCTATCTCCTGCAGTTCCTGGAATAACCTGGCATTTAGTGGGTGCTCAGTCCTGTGCAGAGTGACTTAATTGCATTTAATGACACTCTAACTCCTGGTGTTATTTGACAGATTTATTCATAATTGTAAAGAAGTTTGTTTCTGCCTTATCTTTATATAGGAGTTGTTTCTGCCCAGCTTCTTCTTAAATACCCTCAGAAACCTACAAGTAAGTGTTGGATTGATTTCTTAGCTTTATTCTCATTGATAAGAGACATACGTGACTTTTTAAAAGGTGGAACTAACTAATCAATCAAAGCTAGCAGCTGTATAACCTGATTTTAGAGCAATCTGCAGGATAAGAGTTGGCCATGGAAAAATAATTTCCTATCACAGTGTGGGATAACGTGCGAATGAAATTTAAACTCCAGCCCCCCTCACATCACAGAATGTCAGGAAAGTGCCAAGCAGAATGTGTTTATGAATGGGAAAGCCGATGGTGTTATATTTTCTCTTAGGTTATTCTCAATCTTGTGTTCATAAGGGACAAAATAGCTCTAAACATTTCTAAATATTTCACTCCATATGGTCCAAATCCCAAACTTAAAAATATCTACCAACTGCCCACAGAGAAGATTATTTAAAGGAAAACAAAGAATCAATTTAATTGGAAAATCTCAGAGAAGTTTTCTCATGTTTACAATATTGGCTGCCTGTCCTGTGGTGTGGTTGAATCTGATCTAGCAAAGGCTAGACAAATATTCATTATCCATGTCATGGAAAGTGGGCAGTTGAACTAGGTGACTCAGGAGAAGTTTCCACCAACTCTAAAATTCTTGTAAATGAAGCATGTGAATGGTGATTGCTGTTAATCTTAATAAAGCCCACCATATTGTCTTGCAAAGATTCAAGACCATGATCTAATCCTCCTGCACTGGAAGAGGCCACTCAGGGGCTCTTCACCTTTCCTCAGACCCATCTTTCAACTCCTGTGAACAGTAAAGGCCACACGTTGTGAATACACTTCAAAGAAAAGGAAAGAAACTGTGGTCATTAAAAGTGGGTCACCACTGACAGAGATGGGTTAGGAAATGGTCAGTTTGCCTAGAATGAGAAAGCTCTGTGGCTCTTCTCACTATCTTGAAAACCAGATAATACATGACAGACACAATTATCAGCAGAAATCCTATAATTCTTTCTTTTCACTCTGTGCCCAACAGCAAAGCCCTGGCAATAGAATGGCTGTGCAAATTCTCTGATGTGCTCCCCCGAGGCCAGCAGAACACTTGCAAGGTTGTGGTCCCTCCTGGGTGAGTGGAGCAGCTGGCCCCACATTAAGCAGCCCTGGACAGTTCACCCACCATCATTCTTGCCTTGCCTAGTTAACAAACATTTCTTGAGCATCTCGTATGTACCAGGCACTGTTATAGGTGCTCACAACACCTACAGTAAAGTCAGTCAAGGTCCCTGCTCTCATAGGACTTAATTCTATTGAGGCGGGGAGAAAGTGAAAGAGTGAATACATAAGAAAATAATAGTAATACTTGCTATGAAGAAAATAAAACATGGAGGAGGGAAGGGCAGGTCCTGGGGAACTCTTTTAGACTGTGTGGTGAGGGAGGCCTCTGAGGGAGGCTGGTGAAGAGGCCAGCCATGCACAGATTCGGACAAGAGCATTCCAGGCAGAGTGAACAGAAAGTTCAAAGGGTCTAAAGTGGCAATGGCCTTGGCGTGCTTGAGAAACAGCAAGGAGACCAGTGGGGCTGGAGTGTCATGAATGCAAAGATCCTGGCGTGAGATGATGTTGGGGGTTGGGGGTGGAGAGGGTGGAGGGGTAGGCAGCTGTGCTGTGACTGGGGAGTGATTGAGTCTTGGCTGCCCTTTGGACCATGACCCATCCTCAGTCGTTGGATAAAGGACATTTCAGGACAGCCACTGTTCCTGAATCTCATTCAGGGTACCAGTTAGGATCCAGCCATAATCACAGATGGGAGGCATGGCCAGAATTCCCTCAGAATGACACCCCCCCCCACCATGTGAGCTTTGAATCTGAAAAGTCAGATGGGGACAAAAGCAAACAATCTTGTCCTTCATCAACTTTGAAAAACCGATCAAGCATCCATTTCCTCTGCCATTTTAAGGGCAAGGCCAATATTTCAAAATATTCTAAGCACTGGTAATATTTCCCATTGTATCATTGACTCACCCACATAAGAGTTTACCTCTGAGCGCCATCAAAACAGTACTCTCTCTGCTGATTTGAACCATTTAAAACATCAGATTATTACAGTGAACTAAAGAACAGCCCAGAAGGGGAATAACATTGATAGCTGGGATTTTAGCACGTGTTGTAGTACGAGCTCTGCCACACACAGCTCTGTCCCCCTAGGATATGTATTCTTCTGTATTGCACTTACATCTTCTATAAGTGGTGGAAAATTCTTAGTCTTGGAAAATAGCTTTGAATGAGAAACAATCAAAAGGCATCTAAAGAGAGCATCCCTGGGACTTGGTCTTTGGGAGAGGGGTGTCCAGATACCAGCTCACCAACATGTAGAGCAAAATTGGGTCCAGATCACCCCTGCTCTTCCTCTCCCATCCTCCCTGGTGGCCGTGTCATTTTACAAGCAAGCATTTTACCACTTTGGCCTCCGCCCTGTGTCCTAATCTTGCACTGGGCTAGCTGCCACCCCATCCTGCCGAGTCACCCAGGCGACAGTTCACGGGACTATGCGCCAGCCACCTGGCGTCGGTCCCAGCCCAGTTCTAACATGCAGTGTGTCTGGGCGCCGCGCCACCGCCGCAGACACAGCGCCTTCGTTTGTGAATCCCCCAGCCTGCCTCACTACCTGGCCTGCTGTGTGACTAGACTAGACTCAGAGGACTAACAGGTTTCCTTGCGAGGGACAGCCCTAGAGGAAAGGGCGCCTGACGAACGCCTTTGGTACTGTGAGGCCCTTGTGGTGCAGTGTGGGCGAGCCTCTGTGCAACCTGGAATCGAGAAAAATTAATCTCCGTATTCTACTTTCCTACACGGCCGGACCCTTCTCCCACTCGGAACATCCAGATGGAAAGAGGAAGAAACAGTTAACATTTAGTTTTATTTTCTTCAATTTGACTTCCACACTAGGCCCTGTAAAATCAAAAGGACCGACCGCAGGGGAGCAGAACCTGGTGTACGCCCTAGTGAAGATGAACAGACGACGAAGAAACCTCCCTGCGGCGGCATTGCCTTCCTGCCGGGGAAAGTGGGGCACGCAGAAGGGGCTCTGTACGCCCTCTGGGGGCCGCTGACGGCTGGGGGCGGGAGTCCAGCCGCCCTACACCGAGAGCAGAGCAGGCCTCCTCTCCCGCAGAGGGGCCAGCGGGATCCTGGGTGGCGAGCTGCTACCCACACTGCCCTAGGGGACATTTCCCACTATCATCACCGTCCTGGGATACTAGCAAGCTCTTCCCTTATGAAACAGAGCAAGGGACGTTGACTCAGAGATGGGTGGGGGGTGTAGGAAACCTTGTTACACACTCTATGTGATCAGCTGTGATGATTGGCATTGGCGCAGGAGGGTGATAGAGTTTGAGGGAGCCGAAGAAATAGTATTCTTTCCCCCAACATTTGGAGTACTATCCAGGAATCTTGGGAGACAAATGAGCAGTCGTATTTGGGGAGCCAAAATACACAAAGGATTCACTGAGTGGCTTTAGGCTTTAGATGGAATAAGCACTGGTCACATGATTTTTTTTACTTTGGGGATTTGTAGAATTTTGGAGTACCACATAGCTGGTTTTTACTGTTGTGTGATTGGTTTGTGACTGGTGAGACCTGGGCCGGTAGCTTTGGGCCTTAGATATTAGTGAGCACAGTCCAATGGGCAGCGAATGGCAACATTATCCACAGACAAGTAACTGTTTTTGTACAGGCAGAGCAGTGACTGCCAAGCTTACAAGCTTGCAAGAGCGGCACTGGTCTCAGCAGACAGGGAGCTGAGGCAGGGCTTTGGTCAGAGGGAAAAGAGAATGTTTTCATATGTCAGCCTTTTAAGTACAGGAGAGGAAACAGTATTTTCATTGCTTGGCTGCAATCTATACTACAAAACTTTAAAAACCAAAGGAAGACACGTTCCATGTGTCCTACAAATTTATATATGAGGTTCTACCTTTAAAATGATGTGCCAGGCATAAATAGGTAGGGCTATATCAGCTGCCCACCTTCTGGTCCTCTTTTATAATATTTTGAAAACTCAGCAAAAAGTATTACCAGGAATAGAGAGGGACATTATGTAAAGATAAAGTGGTCAATTCACCAAAAGGACATTAACTATCCTAACTGGGTATGAACCTAGTAACAGAGCTTTAAAATTCATCAACCAAGAACTTATAGAACCAAAAGAATAAAGAGTCAAATCCACAATTATGGTTGATGATTTCAACATACCTCTCCCAGTAATTGATAGAAAAAGCAGACAGAAAATGAGTAAAGACACAGAAGTCCTAAACAACATTATCAGTCAAGTTGGCCTAATTAAAATTTATAGAATACTTCATTCTAAAACAGCAAAGTATATACTCTCTTCATGTGAACATGGAATATTCATCAAGATTTTGAGTCATAGAACAAGTCTCAATCTCAATAAATTTAAAAAGATCAAAACATATAAGAGAACTAGCACACAATGGAATTAATTAGAAATTAAGAGAAATATACCTAGAAAATCACAAATTAAAATGTATTTTATATAAGCAATGTTTAGAGGGAAATTTATAACATTAAAAGCTTTTATTAAAAAAGAAAAAATATCTCAAATAAAAGATCTAAACTTCTACCTCAAAAAACTAGAAAAAGAGAGCATACTAAATCTAAGGCAAAAAAGAAGGAAATAATATATACAACATTGGAAATTAGTAAAATAGAAAATGAAGAAACAATAGAGAAAAACAATAAAGTGAAAACCTAATAGTAGTAGGCTGAATAATGTTCCCCCAAAGATGTCCATGTTCTAATGTCTAGGACCTGGTAATGTGTTACTTTACATGGTAAAAGGGACTTTACAGGATTTTATCCAAGTGGGTTCTCCAATGTAATCACAAGCATCCTTATTAGAGGGAGGTAGGAGGATTAGAGTTAGTAGTAGGAGAAGCAAGAAGTTGGAAGAGGCAGGAAAAGGTCACAGGGTAAGGAATGCAAGTGGGCTCTAGAAACTAAAAAAGGCAAGAAAATGGATGCTGACTTCAGAGCTTCCAGAAGGAATCAGCCCTGCCAACACCTTCATTTCAATCCAGTGAGACTGATTTTAGATTTCTGACTTCCAGGACTGTAAAGTAATAAATTTGTGCTGTTTTAAGCCATGAAGTTTGGCTTTATTACAGCAGCAATAGGAAAGTAACACACAAATCCTTTTAAAAGATTAATAAAATAAATAAATCTGTAGCCTGACTTATTAGGAAAACAAGAAAGAATGTATAAATTACCAACATCAGGAATAAAAAAAAGGAATCACTTCAGATTCTCCAGATGGTAGAAGGGTAATGAAAGAAAATTATGAACAACATTGTGTCAATAAATTATACAGCTTAAATGAAATGGACAAATTCTATTCAAGACAGAAATTATTATAATTCAATCAAGAAGAAAATAGAAACCTAAAGGATAATATCCATCCTTTTTAAAGGATAGAATCCTACAGGAAGAAAATAGATAACCTAAAAGGTATAGATAAATAATCATTATCTATTAAAAGAATTTAATTCATAATTGAAAGCTTCCAACCAAAACAACAGCAAGGAAACTCCAAGCCCAGATGGCTTCACTGTGAATTATCCTAGACATTTAAGGAAGAAATAATACCAGTTGTATAGAAACTCTTCCATAAAATAGAAAAGGTAGTAATATTTCTCAGCTCATTTGTTAAGTCAGCTTTCATTTGGTGCCAAAGCCATATAAAAACATTACAAGAGAAGAAAACTATAGACCAATATTTCTCATGAATATGGATGTAAAAATTCTCAATATAATTTTAGCAAATTGAATCTAAAAATATATAAAAAGGATAATACATAATGACCAAGTGGGGTTTATCTGAGACATGGAAGGTTGATTTAATATTAGAAATCAAAGGGTAGGGCAAGACGGCTGCCTACAGACATTGGTCTCCAAATCATCTCAGAAAGAAGGAACAGTTTTAGATGAAGAAAAAACAAAACAAAACAAAACGTAGCTCAGGGGTAATTCTGAAAAGTGCCAGAACTGACTGCAGATTCCACAGGAAGAAGTTGCGGAGCAGAAAAAGAAGGAGTAAGATATCAGCAGAGATTAACCCCTGAGAAACTTGGAGTCCTGTGGAAAGGGTACATGGGATTTTGTTTCTCCCTCCCTCACACCTCTGGTAGTCAGCAGGCTTCCGAGCTGCTGGAGAGTTTCTCTACCCACATGAGCCCAAAAGCTGCTGCTGCCAGTGAACTGGGAACTTCTTGAAAACAAAGCCTGGACTGCCAGCCCCCTTGGGGTCACTTCCTGTTGCCACACACCCGACCTGAGATAGCGTGCCCACACTGCTTCTCCACCCATTGTGGGCCTTTTTCTTCCCCAGGGAGTTTCAGCCCTTCAGTTTTCAAGTCACTTGTCCCCACACAAGCATTTCCCAACTCCTGCCTAAGACTACAGTGGCCACAGAGGCCAGTGGGTTTCAAGGGAACTGTGTGATCTCAGAGTTTAGAAATTCCAGGCTGGCTGCCTGGAGAGAGAGAGGGTCAAACGGTATCAGAGCGCCAGCTCTCCTCCATTTAGACTCTTTTCCTTCCCCTCTTCTCCCCTGCCCACTGCCACCGAGTGTGAGCGGCACAGATGCTCCAAGGGAGAGTTGAGCCAAGACTCTCAGGAGCAGCTGCTTCCCCTTTGTTGGCACTTCCTCTGTACTGAGGTTTCAACAGAGAGTGGGGCTCACACTTTTCTTCGTAAAGACCTGCAGCAGACCAACGGGTACTCAGACTATAATCTCCCTGCCTTATAGGGCCTGCCAGTCCTCCCTGGTGCCTCTTACCTGGCTGCTCCATCAGAGCCGGGCATACCCCAAAGTGGAGGGACATTAAGCCTGCTTGAGCACTCCATGAGCAACTCAGGACCAGCACACTTCTCCTAGACATGGTCAGGGATTGAATTTGGGGGACCAGGAGACAGGCCCACAGGCTGGATTCCATACCCCCAGGATTCAATTGTGTTGTTCAAGGGAACAGAGGGGAAATTTGTGAACTAATCTCAGGAGATGATGGAGCTCACATGGGTAGAACTGAGAGGAGTGTGCAGTGTGGGTCCCCGCTGCAGTGCACTCATGGAACACACCTCCCCCAATAGGAAAGCCATGCTTTTGGTTCAGGGTGGGATCCTGGGCAGGGAAGCTCCAAGACTGTGGCACAATTGCTGGTGACCACAGCTAGTTTGGGCTGCTGCTTGCAGCCAGATGACAGAAAGAGATTTTGGGGCAGGGGAGGAGGGAGAAGAGTGAAACCCACTCCTGACAGCTAGTCTGTGAATTTCAGACAGTCCCTATCCCATTAGCAGACTTTCTGGCTTGGTGGAGCCACTTCCACCCCTCGCTGGTGGCTTTCCCCAGTGGCCTGGGAGCAGACCCTTGACCCCTACAGAGATAGCTCTTCTGTCTGCCTTTGAGGAGCCTGAACACAGGCTCATCTGACCCAGCTCCCCCCAGACTCACTCTTCAACCCACCTCTGCTGTGGTGGAGAATAAGGAGTCCCCTGGGAGCCTGAAGGACCCACCTACCACCTGGGACATCAAAGTGCTTCTCCTGATCAACTAGAGCCAACCACAAGTCCCAAAAAGCACTGCTGCAGTTGGCTGTTTCCTGCAAGTGCCACCTACTGGCAGGGAAGACAACTTATACAGCTCATTACAACATTTGCTGATTCAGCCATACAGAGAATGACTGACTGTTATCTACCAGCACCATGTACTATATCAGAGATTAAACTGGGTGTCCCAATATAATTCATATTGTTAAGAAGACCACAGGACTGGGGAAAGAGAAAAGATTTCAAAGACATCCATCCTCCCTTGTTAACAAGAGATAGGGAATCTGCTGATGCACACAGCACACAAGGCTACTGTTTACAAATAACAAGCAATTGAGAAAAACACCACACTAAGGATATGTATAACTAAGATATCTATCTGGAACCTACCTCCGTCAAAGTACTCACAGGCAAAGCCAAATGTCTTTACCCAACAAAAGCTATCGACACACCCTTAAGGGGGGGAAGCGCCATCTAAACAAAAAAAATCCCAAAACAAGAAGTGACAGGTACTCCAGACAAGAAGTATCCACTAACTGGCAAGTGCATAAACAAATTCTGGTGTATCCATATTATGGGGTATTACTCAGGGATAAAAACGAACCACTATTGACACGTGCAACAACATGGATGCATCTCAAAAGCTTGTGGTAAGTGAATGAACCCAGACCTGTGAGACTACACCCTGTGACTCATTTATATAAAACTTTAAAAGAGGTCAAGTATAGTGACAGAGCTGATCAATGAATCCTCTGGGCTGTGGGCGGGGGGAGGGTGTTGACTTCAAAGAGACGCAAGGGAATTTTGGGGAGTGATGAAAATGTGTGTCATGATTGTCATGGTGGTTACAAGACGGTATACATTTGTTAAAATTCATCAAACTGTATACTTAAAAATAGTGAATTCTATGGTATGTAAATTATGCTTTGATAAAGTGGATTAAAATAAAATTTACTGAACTTTTCAGAAAAGAAGAGAACTGAGGGAAGAGAGCATACAAATCATGCTCCCGTGCTACGGAATAAGATGTAGCTCAAAGAAAGGCGACCAGAGCCCGGACCATTCAAAGGCTGAGAAAAGACAGGTCTTGAGGAACACATGGCAGAAGCCATGTTTCTCCCTGGGCCCTGGGGCGCAGGCTTCAGAAGCAGAGGCAGCAGCTTCCATTCAGGAATCTGCTGAGAGTGATTTTCCAGCTGAAACTAATGTGAGATGAGGGCAAAAGCTTTCCTGAGAGACAGGCTTCTGGGGGTGAGTAATTTCAAGACAAAAAACAGCGACAAGCACCACTTGTCCTTTTTAGTCCTATATGGCACAGGATTAAAATGCCTCTTCAGAAGATACAGCGGAGACCACATCACTAGACAGAACTCATGTTCTCTTCAGCGGTGGGATGCCAGAAACACAGTTCTCAGAAGCAAATGGAATGAAGATTTTTCAACATGTTGGATTGGAGATAAAGGCACCACAAAATAAAACCCAGTGACTAGGACGGCCACTGTTGCAAATTTCTAAATGTTGTTAGAAGGTGGGTAGCCATGTCTTAAATTCCACCCTCTAATTGCATATGCATAGATGGCCTTCCTGTTCCCTCCCCCTATTATGTTGAAAATGGTACATAATTAGCCTCTAATGAGAGATATTATTCAAATTTTGAGTTCAAAGTCATGTTCTCCCAACAAAGACATAGAATGGTCAGCATGATGGCAAAACTAAAACTTAGGATTTCATCTCATTTCTGCCTGTCAGTCCCTCTCTGAGATACCACTGGGTGTCTGCTATGGTCTTTAGCAATAATAAGGAGAGGGTTCTGGGAATATAATTTTTCCTGGGACATCTGCTAACTGCTAAGGATTGCTCTGTTTTCCAAAACAAGTGGGTGTGAGACTGGTACTTGCATAATCTTTAGTGTTTTCCTTTATCTCCGTCAAAGTGAGACATACATGCGTAGAGTTGAACTCTTAAGATCCTAAGAGAGCTATACCTATTCCGGTGGAAGAGAACTCAGCTGCAGCTGCTAAATGAACTACAATTCTACCTGGATATAGAGTATCCCTCTGATGGGCTCAAAGAATAAAAAATTGGAGAGGATGGAATTTGGGTCTTTGGGCTTTTAGCACAAAAGCCAGATAATTTGATTTTAGAGTTTAATATTCTGAGGATTCAATTTTGGAGTTGTAATTTCAAACTGAGAAATTCGTGATGGAAGTAGGCTTATACTTAAATTTGGAACATTTTATTATTGACGTTTTATTGGAATATCTTAGTGTTGTTTGATTTCACTGCAGAATCTCTGATGAGCTACTTTGGACAATGTGGCTGGATGTAATTTAGGATGGGAAAGAGAATAGGGAGTGCTTGAATCTAATATGGCCTTTGAGTTTATTTATGTTCTAATCCATTTTATAGCTTTCTGGGGACAAAAATCCTCACTGTCCACAAGCAGTCCCAGGAAGGACTAATGATCAATGTCGAGGGAGAGGCCTGGGAAGTGGGTGCTACACCGTTCTGATAGCTGGCTGATTCCTTCCCCTGGAGGGGTGCCACACCCCTGAGGGATGAAGCGTTGAAACTGCAGGTCAAAAGGGGAAAAAACGCTGAAGCTGAGGAATGACGGGAGGAGACACTTATTCCACTCTCCTCTGATTCCAACTTTTGTCAAGGTTGAGAACATTGCATTAGAGCAGCGATTCAGCATCACTTAGGAACTTGTCAGAAATATGGATTCTCGGGCCTCGCCCAGACCTACTGCGTCAGAAACTCATAAGAGGGTGCAGAAATCTACGTTTATAACAAGTCCTGCAAGCGGTTCTGGTACACACTCAAGTTTGAGAACCTCTGCTGGAAGAACTCCGCCTGCTCTTGCCACCCTCTTGCTTATTCCTGGTAAGCAAGGAAAGAGTGGAAGTGACTGATCAGGTCAGTGAGTTTGGGAGAAGAAACTGAGCATTTGAGGTACTTCTGACGTTGCTTTCTTTAATCCCTTCTGGTTTCTCTTTCTTTGGGAGCTGCCTGCAGATGGGAAATATGCTGTTGTGGTCTATTGTTCTCACCATGTGGCAAGACTGAGGGGCAGGCACTGTCCCTAGCAGAGAGGCTCAGAGCTGGAAAGTTTAATTTAGCCAACAGTTGTAAGTCCGTTTGCCTCTCACACCTACGCCAGGTTCCCAAGAGCCCTGTCATTAATAGTTGATGTCCATGTCTGACCCTCTGTTTGTCACTCAGTTGGTTCTGAACTTGGGCAGGAAAGAGAGGTGACATTTATTTGGTCCCCTCAACACGACTTTGGGGGAGAAGCAGCACTGTGGATTAGGCTTGTGTGGACACTCTGAACCTCACTAGGCACCTTACTCGGCAAAGATGCTTTGGGGTGTAAGGAATAAAAGGCATATAGAAATTATTTACCAGGTTCTGCTGTTGGAAGACTCAAAACATTCCTAAACATCTCTACTACCATAAATTCATTTGTTTTTAAGAAACAAAGTCAAGGAGAAGAATATTGTCCATATCATAGGCTAAGAACTCTCCCTCAGAAATTAGTCATAATCAAGAAGCAATGAAAACTCAGATTAGTTCATTATGTTGTCTATTAGACCCAGATGCACTTTTAAAAGTAATTGCTCATGTCAACTTTTGGATTCTCTATGGTATATGTTCAACTTATTACCACTAACTATTCATGATCACAGCTAATCAAGAGTCATTCAGACTTGAGGGATATCTAAAATGGAAGACACTTCCGGAACTGAATAGAGGCAAGCGGCTAGAAAACTTTTTCAACTGGATTATTTTTTAAGTTCTAGCGTTGCAAACATGCATATTTCCTCTCCTATGACAATATTTTGTGACTAACTGTGCATTTTCTTTTCTGTTTTTTTAATAGTTTCTGGGTCTGTAAGATTAAATTAGCCACACGTCAATAAACTATATTTTCATTATTTCAACAAAACTGTGCCACTTCTGAAGATGAATTGTTGAAGTACAGAATAGGTCACAGCCATAGGGCGGACGATAAAATGTGATGGTAGTTCAGGCAGGCTTTTGCATCTCTTTGAATATTTTCCCAGTGGATTGTTCTCCTAATGTTTTCCTTAAGTAATGATTTAGTCAGAATCAGGTGTTATAATTATTCACCTTCAGAACTTAGAAATACAAAAAACAAAGTCTCCTTGCCCACCAGGATTCTGTGCAACTTGGACTAGTACTGAGGCTCACCTTCAGGATGGATTAAATTAAGAGCGCCAAATGTGACAGTAAGATTCACTGAGGATTGGCACCCAGAAAGAAAATCAGATTAGAATTATACTACAATCTATTCTTGGCTTATAAACAGGTTATACCTGGATTGTGCTCCAAAATTTCATTTATTGTCAATTGTTTAGAACATAAAATGCCTAAAAGTAATGTTATTGATAAAGATTAGGTCCTTTGTCTAATCTATATGAGCATTTAATCCTACAATTTGACCACACATTTACGATGAAATACTATACCTTTGCAATAAAAAGTAGTATTATTATGATAGCATTAGAAAATCAGCCAGCAAAAGAAATAGTGCATATTTAATAGCCATTGTTTATTTTGGCTGTTTTAGAGGATAAAGGGATAGAATAATTTTGATAAAATTTTGAACAGGCTTGATATACACTTTTAAGTGTTCTAGAATTTGATGACACCGATACCTTAGGAGTAGTTTTCTTTTACCTAAATTTTCTTGGGAATTTTGAGTAATTGCTTCTTTTTTGTCAAGCCAAAGTACCTTTTAAGATGGGGAAAAAATGTTTCCAAAGGTAAACAGGCCAGAATTGAAAGAGAGAACAGAAGGAGGGGTGGGGTTAAGGTATGTGCACGTGTGTACCTTGATTTGACAAATAGAGTTGCTTAGATAAAATTAACTGAGCTCTGAAAGCTGACAAAACCAAGGAAAGGTAGGGAGGATGGCATGGGAGGTCTCCCATGGCAATCACAAGAGAAGAGAGAGAAAATTTGTTTGAATGAGATATATGCACAGTTTCTTAAATTGCTCCCAGATGGTGTTCACCCAGAACTTTGTCACTTCTTGACTTAGGAGACAACTCAAGCAGTCTCCAGGAGACTGGTGCTTTGTAAATGTCCATTTGTGCATATGGGAGCTCCTAAGGTGTTCATGACTGGGGTCCTGTGGGCAAATTCATTTGCTTAGCAGCTAGCCTGGCTAAGTTTTGGCCATGCCAGTTCTTTGTAGCCTTGGGTATTATTCAAAGGCAAATCAGTAGCTTCTAGATCCTATGGTGCATTGGAGACACTACTGAATTCTTGGCCTGAATTGATTTCCCCCCTCGTTTTATGGGCTCAGCCAGTGTTTCAGTGGCAAGGCAGTGAAAGCATTGAGAGGAAGAACTCCTGCCTTTTTACAAATTGCTCATGAATTTTCAAGTGTGCCTGTTGGCTGCTGATAGTGGCAGCTTCCTTCGACCTCCTACCAGATAATGTTCTTGGACACGGTTGCTGGAAAGGTAGCAAATGAACCGAACTTCTTGTCCAGCACGTCAGATCAAAAGCAAACAGGCAGGATTGTGCCAAGTTCAATTCACAAAAATGGCCCCAAGGAAGCGAATGCAAGTGTAAGCCGGGCTGCTCTCTACACGGGTAGGCAGTGTGAGGGCGTCTGCTGCAGAGCGAATTGTCCCAGAGCTGAAAACCAATTTGAGAAAAGGCAGATATGAAGGGGTCAAGTGCTCAGGTAGGAGCTCTCTGCCACAGCAAAATGTCAGAGAGGACTTCAGCTGACAGGAGACCAGAACCACTATAAATATATTTCTGAATTGCAAAGAGATAAGTATAATATGCATATATATTTTTTAGGGCTTCGTAATTAGCAATCAAATTGCTTTTGTAAACAGAGCATTGCATTCCTCTTTATGATGTTTTAAAAACCAAGTCTCACAGAGTGGGTTAATTGTGAGTCACTCTTGGCAAATGAGTTTCCTGAGACATTCAGAGGAAAGCCCTGAATCCAGCTGAAAGAGGGACAAGCACGTTTAAGTGGAAACTCTGATCCTCCTGTCTGACAGCATCCGGCGTTTCCATTTCGGCTTACTTATTTGCAAATTAAACTTTCTACAGAAATCGTATGGGGAAGCCCAACAATAAGCTTTTATTCTTTTCCTGTGAATACCAGCAGTGGTAAAAAGCCTTATTCTAAAATTAATAAAAAAGAGCTCTGCTGATTAATAACCCACAAAGCCCCAACGAGTTTAGGAAATTTGGTGATAAATACAGAACTCATATTTTGCTGCCTTCAGGTTCCAATCTTCCCTGTTGGGGTCAGGGCTTGGGACACACACTGCAGGACCATTTTTATGAAGGTAAAATTGTCAGCAATGCCTTGGCATTTGGGACTAGGGTCCATTCTGATCCTCCTTTTCTTCTTTCTCTTCCCTTTTGTGCTATTATTCCGCCTTCCTTTCTCACCCTGAGGAAGCAGGCTTTCGGATCACTCCAGTGATGAGTTCATGATTGGTGGGGCCTATCCCCTTGAGGATTATTTTGTCTTCCTTTTCATAAAGTCCCCTTAGGCTAAAAATCATGGGCCTAGGGGCAATTTCCTCACTTCCTGTTCTTTATTCTCTCTAAACATCTCTGGCATCTAGCTTTGCACAAAAGCTAACACACAAAATTGGCACAATCACTTCGTAAAACCGTCTGGCAGGATCTGTGAAAGCTGCTTGTATGCACATCCTATGACCCAGCAATTGTGCTGCTTGGTATATACCTTCCAAAGATGGGTCTGTATGCACACAAAACAAAAGTATGTGAATGCTCATACCACCACTGTTCAGAAGAGTAAAAAGCTGGAATCAACTCATCATAAGTAATTGATTTAACTCTGTAAATAAAATACAGCAATAAGTATGAATAAACTGCAACTAACAACATGAATTACCGTCACAAAAATACTGTTGAGCAAATGAAGCTAGACAGAAAAGAGTATATACTCACATGGTGTGTGTTTGTGTGCGTTTCAAAAATAGACAAAACTCATCTGTGATGTTTGAAGTCAGGAGCGAGGACAGGGATGCAGAGAATGACAAGAAGGAGCTCCAAAAAGGGTTTCTGGGTGCTAGAATGATCTGTTTCTTGATCTGAATGTTGTATACACAGTGTGTTCACTTTGTGTACTTTTCCATTTGTACTTCCATGTATATTATATTAAAATTTCACTTTAAAAGCAAAGAAAAAAAATCAAATGCCGAAAATTATTCTAAGACACATTCTTCTCTTTCAAAAATGTAACCATTTCTGTACAAAACGTATCCATACAGAAAGCTCAATTCTACCATAGAACAAACTACCCTTGGCTATTATCTTAGCAGTCATGGTTATTAGTGTCAGTGGTAAAGCTTTGCATCTAGCTAGAAGGTGTTTCTAGAAAAGTTAACATAATACCTGCAGAAATTCACCAACTATTTGAGGGCGTGACATGCATCAGGCATTGTGTCAGGTACTGTGGTGAGGAAAATGGGTCCCTGCCTTCAGAGACCTCCTTGTCTACTTCTTAACTCTCCTACTCCTCTGCCTTCCTCCACCCGGGCGCCATCCCACTCACTCTGCTGAGTCTACCATCTTTTCTTTTTTCTTGTGAATACATCTCTTCCCCTTTTCTACTGTGAACACCTCAACTTTCTGTTCGTGAAACCATTCCGTAACAGAGTTGGAACTGCGAGGGCACTGGGGCATGAAGCCAACTGACAACTGGACTCCAACGTCCCTAGTCACATACCCGTTTATGCCACCTCCCAGTTACATGGATCACGACCACCACGACCCCTGCTCAGTTACTCTTTGCTAACACTAACCTGTTACCTGAACACTCAGCTCTGATATATGCAATTCTACAAGTTGAGTAAACCTTGCAGCCACAATATGACCAGTTAACACAACAAAGTAATTTGAGGAATTATATTCAAGTGGCAGAAAACATTTAGCTATCACCAGAAGTTCTTACTAATAAGTAAGAATGTTTCAGAAATATGCTTATTGTTCAGGTACTGAGATAGATGTTCTAACTCCCTAGTTCCAAACCTGGGGCCCCTGGATCTCTAGGTAGGAACCAGGTCCTTAAGCTATTTGAAGTATGTTAAAAAGCTTCACAGAAATTGCACAGTTACCCACAATAATGTCTTACAGGCTAGGTAAAAGATGAATTTTTATGTTGGAATAGAAATACATAATCTTTGTGTAGTAAACTTAGTTTATTTCATGTCAGTTGTACAACATGATTGACAATTTTCTATGACTTTGATAAATTGGTAGACTAATAATTACTTAATAGATGGAGTTTTCTTGAAAGATAGATTTCAAAATATGAGGTCCTTGGGAATAAAATAATAAAATGGCTTCCTGGTAGTGAACATTTGGCACTTACTGATGTAGTGTCAGGCATCTTGCCCTTCTGCAGGACCAGCAGAGGGCGCTGGAATTAAGTGATTTACTTGAGCCATTCTTGTTTCAAAGGCACAAAACAACAAAGGCGAGGATGACTAGAACAGAGCAGAGTCCCCTGAAGATTGAAGAGTGACCACATTGGATGGCAAATTCATTTAAAGTAAGAGCTCCTAGGATTAATGTGTAAGAAGAAACAGGTTTTTGATGGCAGTTTTGTTTTTATTGTGGTCTATGATTGCCCACAATTGTTCAGAAACGGGCCATCCCTAGTGCACGTTCATTTAGGGCAGAGCTGAATGGATGAGCCCACCTCTGACCTTGTGAAATGTCATTTTCAGCAAAGGGAGCAGGTCCGAACATGTTAAAACAGTGACATTGTCTCAGCATTTCTGGGCTTGGTTCCTCTTCTTCCTCCCCCTCCTCTGAGGAGGACCCTGGAGGAATTATTTCAGGCATTAATAAGGAGGAAAGGGGGCTTCTCTTTGATCAGGTGATACAAATATCCCCTTTCTCCTCACCCAACAGACGTAAGGAAGGTGCACCCTGCCCAGCCATCCTGAAGGGAGGCTCTGCCTCCGGGAACAAATGCGGTCAGGACAGTCTGAGCTCTGTCATTTCATTTCTTCTACACAACTGATTATCTCTTTCTGGAGAAACCGAACATGGGTCACCTTGTCTCACTGCTTTTAATAACTACACATTCCACTGATTATTCTTCTCCAGGTTCACACTGAATCTCATTAAGACACTTTATTATAAGAATTCTCCTACTCATCATTTCTTCACATCTTAAATGTTCCTACAGTTTTCAAACTTGTTTACTCAAGCTGGTTACTTGGTTTTCAAACTCATTTTATTTATTTGAACTTTTTTTCTCTTTTCTTTTTTTTAAATTGACATATAATAATGGCATATATTTACGGGATACATAGTGATGTTTTGATACATATAATGTTAGTAATCAGATCAGGGTAATTAGCATATTCATCGTCTTGAACACTTACCATTTTTTTGTATTGGGAGCATTTAGTATCCTCCTCCTAGCTATTTGAAGCTATATATTATTGTTGACTGTAGTCATCCAACAGTAGTATAGAACGCTAGAACTTATGCCTCCTATCTAGCTGTAATTTTGGATTCTTTGACAAGTTTCTCCATATCCCTCCCTCCTTGCTAGCTACCCTTCTCAGCCTCTAGTTTCCTTTGTTCTACTTTTTAGTTTTACGAGATCATGAGCTTATTTTTTAGCTTCCACATATGAGTGAGAATATGCAGCATTTAACTTTCTGTTCCTGGCTTATTTCCCTTAACATAATGTCTTCCAGTTCCATCCATGTTGCTTTGAATGATAGGATTTCACTCTTTTTTATGCCTGAATAGTATTCCATTGTGTACCACATTTTCTTTATCCACACATCTGCTGTTGGACACCTTGGTTGATTCCATATCTCGGTTACTGTGAATACTGCTGCAAAAACATGGTGGTACAGATGTCTTTTTGATATACTGATTTCCTTTTCTTTAGATAAATGTCCAGTAGTAGGATTGCTGGATCATGTGGTAGTTCTATTTGTAGTTTTTTGAGGAACCTCCATACTGTTTTCTGTAGTGGCTGTACTAGTTTACATTCCCACCAACAGTGGTTAAGAGCTCCCTTTTCTCTGCATCCTCACCAGCATTTGTTATCTTTGTCTCTTTGATAACAGCCATCCCAACTGGGGTGAGATGATACCTCATTGTGTGTTTTATTTGTATTTTCCTGATGATTATTGATGTTAAACATTTTTTCATGCACCTGTTGGCTATTTGTATGCCTTCTTTTGGGAAATGTATGTTCAGATCATTTGCCCATTTTTTAATTGGATTGTTGGCTTTTTTGCTCTTGAAGTGTTTGAGATCCTTGTATATTCAGTATATAGCCAAAGCAATCCTGAGCAAAAAGAATAAAGATGGAGGCAACCCACTAACAGACTTCAAAATATGCTACAAAGCTGTAGAAACCAAACAGCATGATACTGGCATAAAAACAGACACATACACCAAAGCAACAGAATAGAGAATCCAGAAATCAATCCACATATGTATGGCCAATTGATTTTTGACGAAGGCACCAAGAACACATTGGAGAAAGGACAGTCTCTTAAATTAATGGTGCTGGGGAAACTGGGTATCCATATGCAGAAGAATGAAACTAGACCCCTACCTCTCACCACATACGAAATCAACTCAGATGGATCAAAGACCCAAATGTAAGACTTGAAACATAAAACTACTAGGAGAAAATATAGGGGAAATGCTTCAGTACATTGGTTCGGGAAAAGATTTTATGAATAAGACCTCAAAAGCACAGGCAACAAAAGCAAAAATAAACAAATTGGATTATATCAAACCAAAAAGCTTCTGCACAGCAAAGGAAACAATCAACAGAGTGAAAAAGCAACCTACAGAATGGAAGAAAATATTTATAAACTATTTGAACTTTTTAAGTTTCCTGGGCCTCACTAGAATGTAACTATTTTGCCTCACTACCCACTCCCTTCTCATTTTTCTTTCTGTATGCACTCTCCCCTTAAATACTGAGTCCCCAAATCCCTCTTTGGAAAAGACAGGCACAGATATGTCCCCTTTGTGGGACTGTTCTTGGAGAGGCTCAAGCTTCAGCTGGGGACTGGACTCCATGGTTGTCATTAGTCTGGCCACCAATGTTCTGCTTCTCCCACCAGGCATTCAGGAGGATCACACGTCCCACCTCTTTGATGTTAATCAGCGATGTGTGACTGGTTTGGGCCAAAGGAATATAAGTAGAGGTGATGTATGTTACTTCCAAGCACATTCCTATCACTTTAGTCTTCATGGAAGCAATGTTGAGTGATGTTTCTGTTAATCTGTTGTTCTGAGTGACTGTAGGGAACAGAGCCCCTCTGATGACCTGCATCAGACATGCAGTATGAGTAAGAAAGTTTTGTTGTGTTAAGCCCCTGAGATTTGGGGCTTATTTGTTTCCAAAGTATAACCTACCCCATTTTGACTGGTGCTACCACTATGGCCCCATCTAGACCCACTATTCTGTGCCTCTGCAAGGGAAAGTAGAGGATTGGGAAGACTCACTGTCTGGGAAGAGTAGAGTGGGTCCGTGCAGTGGGGGCTCTGGGAAGGTAATGGCAGGTTTCTTGCGGGAGCATTGTGGAAAGGAAGGCCAAGACAGACATAGTTTCTTACAGTTTTGTCTTAGACTAGGCCTGTGGGCTTGTAACCGCCAAGTATTCTCTTCTTTGAAAAGCAAATAGAACATTTTTGCTGTTTCCGGAAAGTTATGGTAAAGAGATCTTTTTATGAACTTGAGACCAATAAACTATACTCAGTTGAGCACCATGTGCCAGACAAAGGCAATTGACTGCAGATTGATAAAACTAAAGTTGATTTGGTCTTCACTTCATTCACAGCAGCAGGGGGAGCCAAGGATGAGAGGGACTCAGCTCCTGGCTGAAATTCAAAGTGTAACTTGAGAATTAGTGTAAAGAACCTTGGGGTCAGAGGAGGCCAGGTGTGTAACTTTGGGCTGGCCACTTAACTTGCTGAACCTTCGTTTCTTCAGAAACAAAGGAGAGGTAAGAAAACAGCCATTCTGCCTTATAGGAATTTTATGGCAATCAGGAGATAATGTGCCTGGAAGTGCTTTGTAAATTGAAAATCACTAATCAGATATCAGAGACGATTGCTCTTGTTCTTCCATTAATATTCTTAGTCTCTTCTTGTTTTTCCTTGTCTTCCTTCTCTTACATGCCTTAGATGATGTTCTTTAGATAGTAGGTAAAAATTGTACTGGAAAGCTCTTTCATTTTATAGTGTTTTCACATATATAGTCCTACCTGTATACCCTGGTTACCAATCTCTGAGCAAAAATTTCCTTCTTGGATTTATTACCCAAACTTCACAAAACATACATATTTCTCAATAGATTTTTGATGTTTAAATTTTTAAAAATTTTATTACATCCCCCCCCAAATCAATGAATCATGTTTAACAAAACAGCATGAAGGAGAAGTCTTGAGTTAACATTTCAAATCTCAATGGTTGTCTTAGTCCATTTTACACTGCTATAACAGAATACCACAGGGTGAGTAATTTATGATGAACAGAGACTTAATTGGCTTACAGTTCTGGAGGCTGGGAGGTCTAACAGCATGATGCTAGTATCTGGTGAGGGCCTTCATGCTGTGTCATCCCATGGCAGAAGGTAGACGGGCAAGAGAGCATGCATTTGAGTTACAGCAAGAGAGAGATGCAGCTGAACTTGCTTTTATTACAAATCTGGTCTCTCAATAATAAGCCTACTCCTGAAATAACGACATTAATCCATTTATATGGGCAGAGCCATCATGACCTAATCACCTCTTAAAGGTTCCACCTCTCAACACTGTTCCATTGGGGATGAAATTTTCAACACATGAACTTTGGGGAACACATTCCAACCATAGCGTTGGTCAAGCACCAGAATCCCATGTGTAGATGCTTTGGAAAGCACACCCAGTGTCAACAACAGCCTTGCTAGCACTGAGGGGCAAGTCACTGTTTATACGAAGACACCATTTGTTAATCACCTAAGTGCCTCTCTCCTCCCAAATGTAGATTATTAATCATCTTATTAATTGTTTGGTAATCTGGGAATGATGGTTTAAGCATTTTCCATTCTAACATGGTAGTTTGTTACTAAAAATATAGATGTTTTAGTTACATTTCAGGAAAGTGAGTGGGTGTTTGGTTTTATGTATACTGTAAGTTTTCCATTTAAAATAATAACAAAGAGGTTCTGCATTAGTGTTTTCTTGCAGAATATGTGATTTTCAAGGATAGATAACTGACTTTACGCATGAGAAATATGCATTATTATTTCATTTTGATCATCCCCATTTGTTAAGATAAAAAACCTGAGGCTCAGAGGAATTTAAATTTTTCCTAGGGTCCCACAGCTTCTTGTAGAGAATGAATCTGAGCAGGTTGGGATGTGTCCAGGGTTACAGGTTGGTCTGAGGTCCCTCTAGACTGCTCTGGGCTGGACATTTTTTCTCCCAGAGGGCTCTGTTGGGAGCTTTGTCTCTATGGACAACTCTGTAGAACCAACCTCCCTGCCTTCCATAGCCCTGGGAGAGCTCAGATGCTTGTGGGGAGGGTAACCTCTCAATGACAACAGACACCACATCCCATGTCTTAATCAGCTTGAGCTACTATAGCAAATTACCACAGACTTGGTGATTTAAACAATGGACATTTATTTCTCATAGTTCTGGAGCCTGGGGCTAAAGTGGAAGGATTGCCTTTTAAGGGACAAGGGCAGGGCAGATGCGATGATAATATCTTTAATCTTATATCAAGGTTGCTTTTATACTTTTTCAAATCTTCTTTCATTTGTAAACTTCTTGAGGATAAGAAAAGTATCTGATTTATCTATCTCTCCTTCCAGCCTCTAATAATAATATGTTCTTACACACAGCTGGCATTCAACAAATATTGGTTGAATAAATTAATAAATTTAAATTTTAGGAAAGCAAAAGTAAAAGTAGTTCTAAATTGATATTGATATATCATTTTTAATGCAGAAAGCTGAATTTAATACATGTGTTTGTCCTCAAGGACTCATATACTTGTTAAAGATATAAGAATGAATGTTGAAGGATAATGGTTTAATTTTTACTCTCTTTGATTTTGAAAAACAAAAAGCATTATTTATACAGATAACTCTGTTTCTTGAAGGTTGACTTATAACTGATTTTCAACACTTCATATTGAATGAGAGCATCTTTCACCTTAATTTCCACTTGTAATATTTACTGTGTATTTTGTGTACTGTACATACAAACGACATGAAGACTATTTAAATGATATTATTTCTACATAGGATTTTTGATTGTAGCCATTACACAAAATAAGCTATGTCTAATATTAGCTGGAACAATTGATTTTTTATATTGACCTTGTGTCCTGTAACCTTGCTAAGTGCATTAGCTCTCGTAGCTTTTTTATAGCTTCTTTAGTATTTTCCATATATGATTATGTCATCTGTGAATAAAGACAATTTTATTTAACTGTCTGCCAGAAAAAGGCAAACATGTTTTAAAGGAATACAACAAATCCAGCATTTAACAACATAAACTTAATAATCAACAGTCAACTAAAAATTATTAGATATTCAAAGAAGCAGGGAGTGACAAATAACCAGTAGAAAAATCAGTCAATAGAAACAGACCCAGAAGTAATAAAGATCATTGAATAAGCAGGCAAGGACTTTAGAATAGCTATTATATAGCCTCAAGAATTTTAGGAAAAACCTAAAAATAATGAGGAGAAAATGGTGGTGGTGTTCACCAGGGTTTCGGGGCTTGGGGAGTAGACCCACATCTGAGGGATGTGGTGAGCATTGTGGAGGGGAGGGGCATGCTTGAAATGTAGTTGGGGATGGGAATTAGGGGTCTCAATAGGGGGAATGAAGTCTGCTAAAACTGATTTGTGTGAATAGTTGTACAACTTGGTAAATTTACAATAAGCATTTAATTGTACACTTAAAATGGAGTAATGGCATGTTATATAAATTTGACTTCAATAAAGTTATAAAAAAACTGGAAACAAAAAAAATAATAAGGAGAAATGTGGAAGATATAAAAAGATTGAAATGGAACTTCTAGAGATGACAAATATGATATCTAAAATTTAAGAAAAATAGTGGATGGGATTAATACAGGTATTCTGCTGGTCTCTGTCCCTCCAGGACCTTAACAAGGCCACTTCCTTTCCCTTGAATTCTATCTTCTCTGAACCAAAACAGGCTCACACATGACCTCTCCTTCTTGGAATTCAGGATCGAGGAAGGCTGGGCTGCCATAAATTACACCATCTGTGTTGTTCTGTGATTATCTCCCATTCTGAAACATTTGTGACTATTCCCCAGTCTACATTTGGGAGGGGAAAGGAGGTTGCTTAGGTGATTATTTGTATAACTTGCTTTAATTTTATCCTTTCTTCTTGATATTAATTTATTTATAGCAGCTTCCAAGGTTAATGAGCTGCTATTTCATAGTCTTCAGTCATTTCTCCCTTAGAATATATATGGTAGATTCAAAGACAGGAGCTTCAGGAGGACTCCTGATCTCTGGGAGTTGCTCAAATTCTCTTTCCACAGATTTTTATGTAAAATATAACCACTTGGCCTCTGCTCCTAGAACCAGTTCATTCAGGGTCTGGATTATAGAGAAAATTGTTGAAAATGATCTTAGAATGTCCCACTGTTATAGGCATATACAGAGGGGATGAAAATTAGACCATAAAATCTATTTCCCAATTTTCAAAAAAGTTCTTTGAGCATTTCCACACAGAGCTTGTGTGACTAATAGGCTATAAATAAATATAACTTTGATGCATTATGCAGCATGTAGTCTGACTGGAACTGAGACAAATGAGGCAAATAGATGCTCTATTCAGAATCATCAGAATATTTAATAATAAAGTTCAGCTAAAGCATATGTGATTTTTTCTAAGCCTAAATTGCATGTAAAGGAAATACTTTTAGATGACCCTTATATGTAGTTGTTAAAGTCTATGTATTTTTATTTCTCTCACTTGTAAAATATGACAAAATTGCAAATTTATAAAAACATCAAATAAAATTAGCAAGCTTTCCTCAAAACATATTAGTGGGGGGTTTCCTTGAGTTACCCATATTTGTCTCATTTCTGTTTTCACTATTATTTTTATTTAGTTTTAATAGGAAATCGTGGTGGTTAATTTTATGTGTCAACTTCACTGGCTAAGGGATGCCCAGATATCTGGTAATACGTGCTCATGAGGGTGTTTCTGGAAGAGATTAGCATTAGAATTGATAGATTGATAAATGGAGTAAATGGCTCCAGCAATGTGGGTGGGCATCAGCCAGTGCATCGAGGCCTGAATAGAGCAAGAAGGTGAAGGAAGCATGAATTAGCTTTCTCTGCTTGAGCTAGGACATCCGTCTTCTCTTTCCCTTGGCCTGGTTCTTAGGCCTTCAGACTCAAACCAGGACTTAACATCACTGGCTTCCATGGTTCTCAGGTACTCAGGCCTGGCCTGGAACTACACCAGCAGCTTTCCTGGGTCTCCAACTTACAGACAGCAGATCTCAGCTTCCATAATTGCATGGGCTAATTCCTCATAATTAGTTTCTTTCTATATACATATATATATACACACACACACACACACACACATCTATATATACACACACATACAGATATATATCTCCTATTATTCTGTTTCTCTAGAGAACACTGACTTAATACGATAATACATTCACATGGCTCAAAAATCATATATAGATGTATACATGTTGATGTGTGTGTGAGCATGCATGTGTGTGTATGTGTGTGTACATTAAAGTTTCAAACTGTGTTCCCCATCTGCTTAGATCCATACCACCACCTGCACCACTATTATTGTTTGCTTATCTATTCAGCATATCTTTGTTGCTATTCCAGATGACATCATAAAATACCCTGAAACACACACACACACAAAGATATCAGTTATATTCTTATTTTCCTACCTTTCCACCCAAACTGTAACATACCATACACACTGTTGTGTACCAGACGCATGCCTAGGGCATGCTGTTGGTTCTGTTTCTCTGAAATAACTTGACTAGTACAGTCATAATGTATTATTCTTTTAATTTTGTGCTGGGTCTGTTTGCAAATGTTGTTTTTGGCATTTGGGCACTGATATTTATAAATGAAACTGACTATACTTTTGTTCCTTTTGTGCTACCATTGTTAGATTGGGTATCAAAATTATTCTCAAATCATAAAAATAATTTGAAGTTTTCTTTGTTTTCTTATGTTCTGGAACAGTTGCAACAGCATTAGGGTTATCTGTTTTTTAAGAATTTAGCAGAATTCGCTGTGAAGCTATTTGGGACTAATGCTGTGTGAGGAATGCTTTTTCTGATCGTTAGGTAGTCATATTTCCTAGAGAGTGATCCATCTCATCCAGATTTATTTGCAAAGAATTTAGCAAAGTAGTGCATATGACTCCTTTATTTTTCTCTCTTTGGGGAGATATATCCATTTATTATCCTTGCATTTACACTTTCTCCATTTGGGCTGTCTTATCCCCCTTTGTGCTTCTTTTCTTCACCCTGCTGAACAGCTTCCTCATTTATTACTTTTGAAAGATGCTGGTGGATTAATTCATTATTATGATAAGTGGAAATAAAGGGAAGAATCAGGCATTTATCTTGCCTTTTTTCAATGAACTCAGGGTACCTCAGGGTAACCAAGTGGTTGCTGAGGGGAAATTTTTCTTTATGGGAGTATTCCAGCCAATAAACAGAAAAGGAATGAGGGAATATCCCCTTCTGCAAATGCTAGTGAACTAATGAATCTGGGCACTGATAATCAATGGCTGCTAACATAACAAAAAGGGACACAAGCAGGCACTACGTGTCTCCTGTTAGAGACACAAAATCATGAAGGGGGTCTTGGCAAAATAGTGAATCTGATCAAGCCTATAGATCTAACTATCAATTTATGGGAAATAGAGATGAGAGTAAAGGATGAACAAAAATATTTCTTCTTCTTTATGGAAAATTGGAACTTGGTTTAGCTTTGTTTCCTTGAAAACTGGACATTGCTTATGGTAAAACTGACTCCCAGTGGGTTAAACTAAATCTACTGGGAAAAGTATGAATAAACTGTAAATGCCTACTGGAAAACCATAGTCATGGGCTCTCCTGCGTGTGATGACTCTCGTAAGGCTTATCCTTGTTGAGCCTTAGCAGCCATGCCTACAGAAGTGTTGGAAGAGATATTGGACCCTTTTTGGGATGCGGAGTTTCTAGGCCACAGGGTCTCTGACACTTACCAAGTGATCTCATTCTCGTGCACTTGAGCTTCCTCTTGAAATGCCAAAGACGACTAGCTCGTGGACAGCTGTTAGGACTCCAGCTGAAGGGAAATGTGCTGGCATGCTGTGACTCCTGCACTTGTATTTTTCTAAGTAATTCTCAATGCTAAGTGTGGCCTTTCTGTGGTTGAGTGAGTCTATTTGTCTAGTTGAGACTAAGAAGATCCCCACGACAAGAACTGACAGTAGGAAACAGAGTAGCGTGGTAAATGGCACCATGGGGATGCAACCAGCCAATCAACGCTATGAAACCTCCACAGGACAAAGGACCCAGGTTTCCTCAACATATAAACTTTAGGGAAAATAAAGAGATGGAGGGCAAGTTACTAATGAAAAGAAACTGAAAATACATATCAACCATTGCAATGCATGGGCCTTATATGGATCTTTTTTTCTTTCTTTTTTTTTTCTTTATTGAAGTGTAATTTACATATCATGTCTTTACTCCATTTTAAGTGTACAATTAAATGGTTATTAGTAAATTTACCAAGTTGTACAGCTATTCACATAAATCGGTTTTAGAGGATTTCCTACCCACTATTGTGACCCCTAATACCTATCCCCAAATACATTTCAATCAAATGTACTATAAAAATAATATGTGACAATGAAG